>RJWM01002644.1:0-125428 GCA_004363535.1 Dasyprocta punctata
TCACTGTGGCATGACATTTTCAATTTTTCTGGGAAAATACCCAGAAGGGGAATAGTTATATTGAATGAGACTTACAACCCTAGTTTTTTGAGGAATCTCCACACTGATTTTCACAGTGGCCACACCTGTATACACTCCCACCAACAGTGGAGAATTGTTCCTTTATCCCCACAGCCCCGTCAACATTTGCTATCAGTTGATTTTCTGATGGCAGTCATTCTAATCACAGAATGAATTTAAAAAAGTGGTATTTTTATACAATGGAATATTACTCAACTATAAAAAGGATAATCTTGAGGCTTTTATAGTAAATGGAGGCAACTTGAGACTACACCCATAAGCAAAATAAATCAAACTCGCATTTATAAATAACATATTGTCTCCCTAGTGTAAAAAAAAATTAAAACATTGAAAGAGTAATTAGATCCAAAATGTACAATAGATATTGTAATAATGAAAGGGAAAGAAAGTGCTCAAAGGGAAAGTACAAATGGGATAGGGGAAAGGAGAAAAGGAAGAAAGCAAAAGATTATATGTATGTAGGTATACACATAAAACTGTATGTATGTATACATGTGCAAGATAGATAACTATACTACTGATCTCTGTTCATCAAAAAGAATAGTTTGTGTTATCATTGTTTGATTGTTTGATCATTTTTATGTCTAGATCTTTTAACCTGAACAACTACTTCTAAGATAACAATATGCAATAGATAAACTAGTGTTGATTTCTTGTTGGTTTTTTTTTTTTGAAAGTCTGTTTCATTTCTATCCTTTTTTCTGTGTTGCTTTTTAAAATAAAATTTAAAAATTATACTCTAAAAAAATAACGAAGGACCATGAAATGACAATTCAACAGCTCTAAGACAATGCAAAGGAAAACAATGTAAAACTGTTAAGTGTCAATGAAAATGCAGGAGTCAACACAAATGACATTAAAAAAAAATTATTTGCAGAAGTAATGGCAGAAAATTTCCCAAGCATGGGGAAAAGATCTGATGCACAGATAAGTGAGACATACAGAACGCCAAACAGCCATGACAAAAATAAATCTATACCCAGACATATAGTAATCAAGATCCCAGAAATTCAGCACAGGAACAGAATATTAAAAGATGTTAGAGGAAAGAAACAGATTGCATATAAAGTGAAAGCCATTAGAATCATGGCTGACTTCTCAGCATAAACCCTCAAGTCAAGAAGAACACAGAGTGAAGTATTTCAAGACTTGAAAGAAAACATCTTTCAACCCAGAGTGATGTACCCTGCAAAACTCTCTAAATTAATGAAGAAATAAGATACTTCTAAGACAGAGAACAACTGAAGAAATTCATGCCCACCAAATCAACCCTAAGAGAATACTGAAATATATTCTAGATAGAGATACAAAACTTCCAGAACAACAACAGAAAGAAACCACCAGGCAGGGCAAACAGTTAAACAAAGGAGAAAAGCAGGGAACCAACAACAAGAAAATAACATGACAAAGATAAGTCAGTACATATCAGTTATAGCCATCAACACAAGTGGCCTCAACTCACCAGTTAAAAGAAACATATTGGCTGAATGGACCAAGAAACAAGATCCAGCATTATGCAGTATACAAGAAACACATTAAACTCAAAAAGAAACACATAGACAGAAAGCCAAAGGATGGAAAACAATGTTCCATAGAGCAAGAACCCAGAAAACAGTAGGGGGTAGCTATTCTGCTTGCAGACAATGTGAACCTCAAACCAAAAATGATCAAAAGGGATAAAGAAGGTCACTACATACCTGGTAGGAGAAAAATTCAAGAGGAAGAGATAACAAACATAAATATATAAGCATCAAATAAAGGAACACACAACTGTATAAGACAAATAATAATAGACATGAAAAATCAACTACACAGTAACAATTGTAATGGTGACCTTAATACCTCATTGTCACAAAGAGACAGATCAGCTAGACAAAAAGCCATCAAAGAAATAACAGAACTGAATCAAACCTGTGAACGAATGTTGAATGTTCCACCCAACAACAGAATACACATTCTTCTCAGCCATACATAAGACATTCTCTAAAATAAACTATATAGTAGCCTTTAGAACATGCTTAAGTAAGTGCAAAGGAATGCAAATTATCTCATGCATATTATCTGACCATAATGCAGTGAAATTGGAAATTAGTAGCAAAAGAAACTGCAAAAATTACATGAACACATGGAAATTAAATAATACTCTCCTGAACAACCAATGGGTCACACATGAAATTGAGTAATATCACCAATTAAATGAAAATGCAGACGTAACTTACCAGAAACTGTGGGAGGCAATGAAAGAAGCCCTATTAGTGAAACATACAGCAGTGAATACTCACATCATAAAAACAGTACGAGCACAAATAAACAACCTAACGCTACATCTCAAGATTCTAGAAAAAGAAGAGCAAGTCAAGACTAAAGTTCATAGAATAGAAGAAATTAGAAAAATCAGAGCAGACATTAACACAATTGAGACTAAGAAAACAATATAAAGAATAAATGAATCAACAAGTTGGTTCTTTGAAAGAATAAACAAAATGGATAAACACCTATCCAACCTTGTCAAGAAAAGGAAAGAAAAACTCAAATTCATACAATGAGGAATGAAAAGTATAAAATCACTACAGATCCTGTGAAAATTCAGATCATCAACACCTACTTGGAAAATCTTTTCTCACATAGGCTGGAAAACACAGAAGAAATGGACAGATTCCTAGAAACATATGAATTACCAAAGCTGAATTAAGAAGATACAAAAATTTTGAATAACAGTTACCAAATTTGAGCTTAATATCAGTTACTGAATTTGAACTCAGTATCAGTTACTGAAGTTGAAAGCATAATTAAAAACTTATGAACAAAGAAAAGCCCAGTTCCTGATGAATTTATGACTGCATTCTACAAGAAATTTAGAGAAGGTTTAACACCAATACTCCTCAAATACTTTAATGAAATTGAAAGAGAAGCAATTCTCCTTTACTCGTTCCTTAATGCAAGTACTACTCTGATACCAAAACCAGAGAAAGACCCAAGCAAAAAGAGGAACTAGAGGCCAATCTTCCTGATAAACGTAGGTGCAAAAACTCCAAAAAGATATAAGCAAGCAAATGCAGTTAATCATCTTGATGATTATACAACGTGACCAAGTGGACTTCATCCCAGAAATGCAGGGTTGGTTCAAAATAGGCAAGTCAATAAACATAACGCGCCACATAAAAGAATCAAAGATAAAAATCACATGAACATCTCAATAGATGAAAAATACCTTTTGCTAAACTCTAGCACTCATTCATGATAAAAAAAAAAACCTACATAAAATTGGGATAGATGGTCTCTACGTCAATCTGATAATGACCATCCATGACAAAACAACAATCAGCATAATACTAAACAGGCAAAAACTGAAAGCTTTCATTCTAAAATAAAAAACAAGACAATGATGTCCACTATCACCACTCCTGTTCAATATATTTCTGGAAATGCTAGCAATTAGACAAGAGAGAGAAATAAAAGGAATAATGATAGGAAAGGAAGAAGTGAAATTATCATTATTTACAGATGACATGATACTCTACAAGACATGCAAAACTCCCCCAAAAGACTACTAGACTTAATAAGCAAATTCAGCAGTAAAGACGGATACAAAATCAGCATTCATAAATCAATAGCATTCTTGTACACAAACAAAAACTCATTGAGAGAGAAGTTATGGAAATAACACTTTTCAATAGCATCCCCCAAAAATGAAATACTTAGGAATCAATTGAACAAAAGATGTAAGAGATCTATACATTGAAAACTACAGTACTCTAAAAAAGAAGATTGAAGAGGTTATCATAAAATGGAAACATTTATACTCTTAGATAGGAAGAACCAACATTTTGAAAATGCTCATACTCCCAAAATAGTTACACAGGCTTAATGCAATTCCAATCAAAATATCATTAGCATACCTCACAGTTCTAGAGAAAATATTCTTAAGATTCATTTGGAAACAGAAGAGACCTAGAATAGCAAAATATCTTGGGCAATAAAGGCAAATCAAGAGGCATCACAAACCTAGACTTGAAATTGTAACACAAAGTTACTGTGCTGAAATCCGCAAGGTACTGGCAAAAAAAACAGACCTGAGTATCAGTGTAACACATTAGAAAATGTAGACACAAGTATATGGCTGGAGATATAGTTTAGTGGTACAGTGCCTGCCTGGCAAGCATGAGGCCATGAGTTTCACCCCTGGTACAAAAAATAAGGAAGAAAGAAAAGAAGGAAGGAAGGAAGGAAGGAAGGAAGGAAGGAAGGAAGAAAGAAAGAAAGAAAGAAAGAAAGAAAGAAAGAAAGAAAGAAAGACACAGCTACGAACATACTCAGCCACCTTATCTTTGACAAAGGGGCCAAATATATTCACTGGAAGACAGATAGCCTCTTTAATAAACAGTGCAGAAAAAATTGACTTTCCACATGCCAAAGACTAAAATTAGAGCTATATCTCTCACCATGCACTAAACTAAAGTCAAAATGGCTCAAAGATCTAAATATTAAAACAGAAACACTAAATATACTGGAGGACAACATAGGTAGAAATCTTGAAGACATAGGGTTAGCAAAGTGTTCATGAACAAAATGCAAACTGCATGGGAAGTACTTCAAAGAATCAACAACAGGGATGGCATCTTATTGAAAAAGTTTTTGTACATCAAAAGAAATCACCAACAGAGTGAAAAGACAACCCATAGAATGGGAAAAATTTTCAGCCAATTGTCCCTCAGACAAAGGACTCCCATCTAGAACATAAAAAGAATTGGGAAAAAAAAAGTTGGGTATTGTGGTGTAGTCCTGTAATCCCAGCATTAGGGAGGCTGAGGCAGGAGAATCATTACAAGTTCGAGACCAGCCTGGGCTACAAAGTGAGTACAAGGCCAGTCTGAACTGCATGGCAAGACCTTGTCTCAAAAAATAAATGGAAAACAAACATGCCCCCCAGATTCAAAGACCCAATTCAAAAATGGGCTTTTGAGATGGACACACACTTCTCCCAAGTATAAAAAACTGAAAGACTAAATAAGTTCCAAAATGTACAGTAGATATTGTGAAAGTGAAAGGGAGAGAAATTGCTTAAAAAGAAATAACAACTGGGATGGGGGAAAGAGAAAAGAAACAAAGGAAAAGAGTATATATATATATATATATATATATATATATATATATATATTATATATATATATTAGATCACTATACTACTAATCTCTGTTCATTAAAAAGAACAGAGTTTGGGTGTGTCAAGAGTTTAAGGCCTGCATTGCAAACTCTACCTAGCCATGCGTCCTTGGTACCTCACTCAGAATCTGGTAGGGCCCAACCCAGCAAATAGCCGGGGACCTTTGGTACATTGCTCGGGTCCTGGTTGTGCTCCATCCAGCATCCCCAAGTAGCTGGGGAGCCTCTGTGCACTGTGTGGCGGGAGCTGAAGACCTGCACAATGAACTCTAACTAGCCATGCAGCCACAATACCTCACTTGGAACCTGATAGGGCTCTGCCCAATGTCCCCAAACTGGCAGGAGCATTTGGTACATCACTCGGGTCCTGGTTGGGTCACACCCTGTGACCTTAAGTAGCTGGGGAGCCTCTGTGCCCTCAGTGGTGTGAGCTGAAGGCCTGCACAGAGAACTCCACCTAGCCATGAAGCCTTGGTATATCGCATGGAACTTGGTGGGGTCCCAGCCAGTAACCTGAAGCAACTGGGGAGCACTGGTGCACAGCATGACATGAGTTGAAGGTCTGCACAGCATACTCCACCTAGCCATTCAGCCTTGGCATGCCACTCAGAACATGGTAGGGCCCCACCCAGCAACCTCAAGCAACTGGAGGGCTTCAGTATGCCATGTGGGTTGTGCTGAAGGTCAACTCAGTATATGCCCCCCATTCAGGGAGCCTTCAAGTGTCACCATCAACCCAGTAAGGCCTGCCTAATGATCCCCACTCAACTGGGGAAACCACCTGCAGTACAGACAGCCATCCTCAGCCCAGGAAATAACTGAGAATTTGCATTTGGCTGCCCCAGGAGAATACAGGATAATGACAAAACAAAACAGCAAAATACAATCTCAAACCTCCAGCCCATCCCAAACAAGCCTAGGAGACATGGACATAGGAGAAAGTGTAAGCCAAACACCTGAAACTTCTGAAATGATAGCAACTAAAGTAAACAAACAACTTCATGAAGCTTTAAAGGAACTCAGATCAAAGTAATATTCAAGGTAAAACAAGAAATGATAATTGTAATGAAATAAATGATGAACACATAAAGAAGACATAGTTAAAAAAATAGAGGAGCACTGAAAAAGATGGAAATCTTGAATGTACAGTATAAGAAAGAATTACATTGCATGAAACAGATTCAAAGAGCTATTCATGACATCAAAAATTTCATCAAAATCAGGCAAAACCACCTCAATGAATGTGAAGATAGACTTTCAGACCTCGAAAACAAGACTGCAACTAGTGAACAGGAAAAGAAAGTTCCTTTAAAAATAATAAGGAATCAGGAAATAACAATTCAACAGTTGCAAGATGATGCAAAGAAAAGCAATATAATATTGATAAGTAAAATGAAAAACAAGGTGACAACACAAATGATGCAAAAAGACTATTTACGGAAGCAATAGACAAATATTTCCAAAATGTGGGAAAAGAAACTGACATGCAGGTAATTGAAGCATACAGAACTCCAGCTAGCCATAATCAAAATAAATCTACACCCAGACATATAATAATCAACATCCCAGAAATTCAACATAAGAACAGAATATTAAAAGCTGTTAGAGAAAAGAAACAAATCACCTATAAAGGAAAGTTCATCAGAATCACAGCAGACTTCTCAACACAAACAAGTCAAGAAGAGCATGGAGCGAAGTATTTCAAATCCTAAAGGTAAAGCACTTCCAGCCCAGAATGATGTACCCTGCAAAACTATCTTTCAAAATCAATGGAGAAATAAGATACTTCCATGACAAAGAACAGTTGAAGAACTTCATGACCACTAAACCAACCCTGCAAAGAATACTGAAAGATATTCTAGATAGACATGAAAATCACTATGACTTCAAGAACACCAACAGAAAAAAACCACCAAGCAAGGCAAACAATTAAACAGAGGGGAAAGGTAAAGGACCAACAGCAGAAAGATAACATGACAAAAATAAGCCAATATATATCAGTTATAACAATTAATGTAAATGGCCTCAATTCATCAATTAAAAGAACCAGACTGGCAGAATGGATCAAGAAACAACAGCCAAACATACACTGTATACAAGGAACCCATCTAACCCAAAAGGAAGTTCATAGAGTGAAAGTCAAAGGATGGAAAACAATACTTCATGCAACAGGAACTGAGAAAACAGCAGGGGTAACTATTCTATTTGAAGACAATGCAAACTTCAAACCAAAAGTGATCAAAAGAGATAAAGAAGGTCACTACATATTGGCTACCAGAAAACTTCAAGAGGAAGAGATAACAATGTTAAATATATATGCACTAAATATGGGAGCACCCAGCTATCTTAAGAAAATATTTATAGAAATGAAAAATCAAATCAGCAATAACACAATTATAATAGGAGATATTAACACCTCATTGACACAAAGAGATAGATCAACTAGACAGAATATCAGCAAAGAAATAACAGAACTGAATCAAACGTGTAAACAAATGGACTTAGTAGATGTGTACAGAGTATTCCACCCAAATCAGAATATACATTCTTCTCAACTTCACATGGGACTTTCTCTAAAATAGACTATATACTAGACCATAGAACATGTGTAAGTAAATGCAAAAAAAAAATCAAAATTATTCTATGCAAATGATCTGATCATAGTGCCATGCAACTGAAAATTAATGACAAAAGAAACTGCAAAAACACCATGAACACATGGAATTTTTTGTGTGTGTTTTTGAGTCGAGGTCTCACTATGCAGTTCAGGCTGCCCTTGAGTTCACTTTGTAGCCCAGGCTGTCCTCAAACTCACAACAATACTCCTGCCTCAGCCTCCTGAGTGCTGTGATTATGGGAATGAGCCACCATGCCTGGCTAGAAACACATAGAAATTAAATAACACACTCCTGAATGATCAATGTGTCACAGAGGAAATTAAAGAAGAAATTAAACAATATTTACAAGAAAACAAAAATAAAAATACAACTTACTGGAACCTATAAAATGCAATGAAAGCAGTAGTCAGAGGGAAATTTACTGTGGCAAATTCCCACATCAGAAAAACAAACACAAATAAACAACCTGAGGCTACACCTCAAACATCTAGAAAAAGATGAGCAAGCCAAGCCCAAAGCCAAAAGAAGAGAGGAAATTATAAAGAACAGAGCAGAAATTAACACAATAGAGACCAAGAAAGCAATACAAAGAATTAATGAATCAAAGAGTTGGGTCTTTGAAAGAATAAATAAAACTGATAAGCCCCTAGCCAACCTTATTTTAAAAAGGAAAGAAAAAACTCAAATTCATGCAATGAAGAATGAAAAAGGCAAAATCACTACAGACCCTGTGGAAATACAGAAGATCATCAATGCCTAATTTGAAAAACTTTACTCTCATATGTTAGATAACACAGGGAAAATGGACAGATTCCTAGAAACAAGAATTTTCAAAGCT
This sequence comes from Dasyprocta punctata, assembly GCA_004363535.1. Classification (NCBI taxonomy): domain Eukaryota; kingdom Metazoa; phylum Chordata; class Mammalia; order Rodentia; family Dasyproctidae; genus Dasyprocta; species Dasyprocta punctata. The sequence goes on from RJWM01002644.1 coordinate 8,701, forward strand.
GGATCAAAAAGATACAAAACTGCTGAATAACCCAATTTCAGTTAATGAAATTGAGAATGCAATTAGAACCTTACCAACAAAGAAAAGTCAAAGTCCTGACGAATTCACAGCTGAATTATACAAGAAATTCAAGGAAGACTTAATGCCAACACTCCTCAAACTCTTCAATGAAATCAAAAGGGAGGCAATTCTCCCTAACTCATTCCTGGAAAAAGTATTACCCTCAGAGAAAGACCCAATCAAAAAACCAGAGAAAGACCCAATCAAAAAAGAGGACTACAGGCCAATCTCACTAATGAACATGGATGCAAAAATTCTCAATAAAATACTGGCAAACAAAATGCAGCAAGTCATCAAGAAGATTGTACACCACAACTAAGTGGGATTCATCCCAGGAATGAAGGAATGGTTCAACATACACAAATCAATAAACACCATATCAATTGAGCCAAAGATAAGAATCACATGGTCATCTCAATGGATGCAGAAAAAGTTTTGATAAAGTCCAACACTCATTCATGATAATAACTCTATAGAAAATTGGAATACATGGTATTTACCTCAATCTGATAAAAGCCATCTATGACAAATCAACAGACAGCGTTATATTAAATGGTCAAAAGCTAAAAGCTTTTACTCTAAAATCAGGTACAAAACAAGGCTGTTTACTATCACCAGACATATTCAGTGTAGTGCAGGAAACATTAGCCAGAGCAATTAGACAAAAGAAAGAAATAAAAGGAATAAGTGTAGGAAAGGAAGAAGTGAAATTATAATTATTTGCAGATGGCATGATATTCTATACATAAGAACCCCAAATCTCCATAGAAAGACTTCTAGATGTAATAACCAAATTCAGTAATGTACCTGAATATGAAGTCAATATTAAAAAATCAATAGAATTCCTGTACACAAACAACAAACTCACTGAGAGAGAAAAAAGAGAAACCGCAACCTTTACTATAGCATCCAAAAAAAAATGAAATACTTAGGAATCAATCTAACAAAGGAAGTAAAAGATCTTTTCATTGAAAATTACAGCTCTTTGAAAAAAGAAATTTAAGAGGATCTCAGAAAATGCAAATACATTCCTTGTTCATGGATAGGAAGAATAAACATTTTTAAAAATGGCCATTCTCCCAAAATTGTTACACAGATATTATGCAATTTCAATCCAAATACCATTAGCATACCTCACAGATCAATAGAATCATTCCTAAAATTCATCTGGAACCAGAAGAGACCTGGAATAGCAAAGGCAATTCTGGGCTACAAAGGCAAGGCAAGAGGCATCACAATCCCTGATTTGAAGTTATACCACGAAGCTACTGTGATAATATCAGCATGGTACTGGAATAAAAACAGACCTGAAGATCAATGGAATAGATTAGAAGATACAGCCACAACTATAAACACACTCAACCACCTTATCTTTGACAAAGGGGCCAAACGTGTTCACTGAAAGAAAGATAGCCTCTTTAATCAGTGGTGCTGAAAAAACTGGCTTTCCATATGCCAAAAACTAAAACTAGACCCATGCCTATCACCATGCACTAAACTAAAGTCAAAATGGATCAATGAAATAAATATTAAAACAGAAACACTAAATCTGCTGGAAGACAAAGAAGGAAGAAATCTTGAAGACAAGGGGTAGGCAAAGAATTCATAAACAAAAATAAAACTGCATGGGAAATACTTCCCAGAATGAACAACTGGGATCTCTTCTTACTAAAAGATTTTACGTGTCAAAGGAAATCTCCAGCAGAGTGAAAAGAAAACCCATGAATTGGGAAAAAATCTTAGTCAACTGTCCCTCAGACAAAGGACTTCTATTTGGAACACATAAAGAATTAAAGAAAAAAAATCAGGCCCCTGAAATTCAAATACTCAATCCAAAAATGGGCATCCAAGATAAATACACACTTCTCAACTGAAGAAATACAATGGGAAATAAATACATGAAAAAATGTTCAGCATCATTGGTTATTAGAGAAATGCAAATTAAAACAACACTGACATTTCATCTCACTCCAGAAATAATGGCCAGATTCATGAAAGCTACCAATAACAAATGCTGGAGAGGCTGTGAGGAAAAAGGAACTCTTCTTCACTGTTAGTGGGAGTGTAGACTGGAGCAACCCCTGCGGAAGTCAGTGTGGAAGTTCCTCAAAAACCTGGGATTGGAAGTCCCATTTGACCCAGCTATTCCACTTCTGGGCATATTCCCAGAAGAATTGAAAACTTCATACCACAGCAATATATAAGCACCCATGTTTACAGCAACACAATTTGTAATAACTAAATCTTGGAAACAACCCAAATGCCCATCAATTGAAGAATGGATATAAAAGATGTGGTATTTTTATACAATGGAGTACATTGAGGCTTTTATAGGTAAATGGATGTGACTTGAGACCATACTCATAAGTGAAATAAATCAAACTCACATGTGTAAATACCATATAGTCTCCCTAGTGTAAGAACATGAAAGAGTAAGTAAGAGTAAGTAAGTAAATCTTCAATAAATACTGTGAAAGGGTGTGGGAGACAACTTGAGTGGGTTTCCTTGAATGCAGATCAATTGATGCAACTTTGATTATATTGAGACTTATTTCCTTATGTTGATATATACAGAGCTGACTATGGTATTTCCTTCTGTTTTCAATTGGCTCTAAGCATTGCAAATAAGGCTAGCTGAGGTACTGGTATGTAATCTCTAAAGCCATCTGACAGTGTCCTGTTTCCTCCCATAGTGATCTCTGTAAAACATATAGGCATGGCGGGATGGCAGAGCCAGTGAGCTCCAGGAATGTCAACTGGGTATGAGTTTCAAGAAAGAGGCTATGAGTCCCCAAGACATAAAAGTTTGCATATCAGAAGCAGGTACTGGTATGTAGTCTTTAAAGCCATCAGACAGTGTCCTGTTTCCTCCCATAGTGACCTTTGTAAAATATATAATGCACAGCGGGATGGCAGAGCCAGTGAGCTCCAGGAACGTCGACTGAGGAGTTCCCAGGGCATAAAGTTTACATATCGAAACTGAAGCAGCAGCCTCCTAAAATAATTCACTTGCTACCTTGATTGGGTTGTGCAAATTGATCCCCCTGCATACCTTTATCTGCATTTTGCAGAGATACCTTTCTCACTACCTTGCCAGTCAGCTCAAGTTACTCACACAGTTCCCACCATCCTCACTGTCACTCATCCTCGAGCCACCCCCTTGCTTCATTAGTTAATAAATTCTAGGAGAGGTCTAGGATCAAGGTCTTTGTCTGTATGTCCTCACAAGGATTGGACTTAGGACCCCTTGGCTGCCCTTAACTTTGAATATGTCTTGGTGTCTTTACTCTCACTGTGGGTTGCATTGGGGATGGTAGATTGGAATTAACTTGCCAGGATTCCAATAATATCTCAGTGGAATTATAAATATAACTCCTTGAATTGTGAGGAAGACTAAAGAAAGGATTACAGTACTTGGATTACCATACTCCATATTTGGGATTACAATAAAAGGGTATGAACCTAATCAAAGTGGAAAAAATAACTCAGATAGGGGAAAAGAGAAAAGAACAAAGATATAAATTTATATATACATATATATATACACTTAATAGAGCTAAAATGATTGTACTACTAATTTTATTAGTTCTTTGAACAAAACAGTTAACATTCATAGGATTAGATCAATTTTGCAAGTCTATACCTGGTAATCTGAGTAACTTTTTGAAGATAACTATGCAAAATAACAATGTTTGTCAAATTCCTATCACCTTGTTTTGAAAGCCTATATTGTCATTGTTTTGGGCTCTTGGTTATTGTTATTTATTTGTGTCTTTTGTTTCTTGTTTTTCTTGTATTTTGTTTTGTTTTGTTTTTCCCTCTAATATATAAAGGATAGATGTACATGTATAGGCTTATACAAGCCTAGAATTTCTCCTAAATAGTTTACAAGAATTGATTTTATTATGTGTGATGTTATGAATAGATATTTTGAAGAAAATGAAACAGTATGGTAGCCACTGCTGATTTCGTATCATCTTGTTTTAAAGTCCAGTAATACTTTTATTCTTTGTTTCAATTGTTTTTAGTCTGTTTTCTATTATTTTATCTCAATATGTGTGAGAGTATGGACAGCTATTTTGATGAAAACAAGAGACATTATGGTAGCCACTGTTGATTTTCCTATTGTCTGGTTTTGAAGGCCCATAATAATTTCATTCTTTTGTTTTGATTGGTTTTATACTATTTTGCTTCTTTTGAATTTATTGTGTGTGAAGGTATGGACAAGTATTTCAAAGAAAACAAGACATTGTAGCCACTGTTGATTTCCTGTTGTCTTATTTTGAAATCCTGTGTGGTTTGTATTGTTCTGTTCTGATCTGTTTTGTTCTGTTTTGTTTTGTTTTGTTTCTCTTTAAAAAAAAGAGTAAAACACAGTTCTTGCTTTGTTTGATCATTTTTCATGCCTATATCTTGTAATCTGAACAATTACTTTGCAGACAACAATATGCAGTATTAATATGTTTTGAAATTCTGTATCATTGTTTTTACTTTTTTGTTTTTAAAATAAAAAGAGAGAGAGAACAGTGATGGCCCCACCCACCTGCATCTATTCATTGTGTCTGTGCCTTCCAGCACAATGCTGGTTCACCAAGCTTACAACCTGTTGGCTTACATTGTTATTGTTGCTTGGAAATTTTCATGACACTAGTCCTTGCTGTCCATCCTGTATGTCCACTGAAGCATATTGTGTTTCTGGCATTCCCTGTGGTCTCTGGGCCTTCCTGAGCAGTTCATCTCAGTCATAGAAGCAGCAAGGGGAAGGGTTGTTCTCTGGGCCTACTGGTGTGGTTCACTGGGGTCACAGCCATGGAGATGGCAATGGGAGGGGCCACCCTCAGCACTATTTACCTGGGTCCTGATGGTGGAGATGGCAATGGGAGGACCAGCCCTTCACACTCTTCACCTGGTTTGCAGCAGTGGCAGAAATGGTGATGAGAGGTGCACCCTTCATGCTGTTCACCTGGGTTACAGCTACAGAGATGGCAATGAGAGGGACCACTGTCCATGAGATATTTCTTCAAACATGCTATTTCAAGTTCTCTTTTTGGTACCAGAATCAAACTCAGAGCCTCACACTTGTCAGGCAGGTGCTATGCTGCTGAGCTATATCCCTGGCCCCTTCAAGTTCTCCTTTGCACAGAATACCATGACATAAACATAATTCAGCCTAGCTCTTTGATATTTTGTAGCGAGGATTGCCTTTCCTCCAATTTCAATAAAATATTTCTCATTTTCAACCTAAGAGTTATCAGAATGACTTTCATCATCCATATTCCTACTAGCACCCACTTTATAGTCACTTAGGTAATCTCTAAGACATTAAATAATTCTGTCTACAGTCCTCTTCCTCTCCTTTTAAGCCATTAACAGAATACTTTTAATGTATATAATGAGAAATGTGTGTTTTTCCTAGAATTCATCTTAAAACTGTTTTAAAACTGTACTCATTACCTAATTCCAAAGCTGCCACCACTTTGTAGATGTTTATTATAGCAGCACTCCCACTCTCAATAGCAAAATTGTCTTGTTCACTCAAGTTAATAACAGCTTGAATGCCACAACTGAATAGCATAAATGAGCTGGCTTATAAGCAACATAACACTTAACATAGGAATGAAATTAAATGAATAAAACAGAACAAACATATTCAGGGACAAAAAAATACCATTGAAAGTATATACAGTACAATGAACCAATGTGAGGACAAAATTTCAGATATAAAGGATAGGATTTCATTTAGTTATCATGAAAAGAAAGGTTTCTTAAAAGTAGTAATGACCATAAGAAATCAATCCAGCAACTGCTAGATGAAGCAAAGAAGAATAACACACAATTTATTGGAGTCAATGAAAAAGCGGGAGATAGTGCAAATGACATAAAAACCTTACGGAAGTTTAGGCAGAAAACTTCTGAAGCATGGAAAAAGAATTTGACGTACAGAGAGGTGAGGCATATAGAACTCCAACTAGCCGTGATCAAAAAACATCTACTCCAAACAATAGTAGTCAAGATTTTAAAAATTCAGTGCAAGAGCATAATATTAAAACCTATTAGAGAAAAGAAAAAAATCACCTATAAAGGAAAGCCCATCAGAATCACAGCAGACTTCTCATTGCAGACCCTCAAGTTAAGGAGAACATAGAGTGAAGTATTTGAAGCTCTAGAAGATAACAGTCTCCATCCCAGATTGACATACCCCCAAAGCTATCTTTAAAAATTGAAGGAGAAATAAGATACTTTCATGATAAAGAACACTTAAAGAAATTCATGAACACCAAACCAGCACTCCAAAATGTTATGAAGGTTATTCTAAAAACAGATAACAAGGACTACATCTCCATGAACTCCAACAGAATGAATACACATGCAAGGAAAGCAATTAAATGGGGTAAGGGGTAAGAGAGCCAACAAAAGGAAAATAACATGACAGGGATAAGCCAATATATATGAGTTACAACCATGAACATTAATGGTCTCAATTCACCAATCAAAAGGAACAGACTGTAAAAATGGATCACGAAGCAAGTTCCAACAGCATGCTGCATATGAGAAACACATTTCTAAAAGAAATTTATGGACTGGAAGTCAAAGGGTGGATTATAATACTCCATGCCATAGATACTCAGAAAAAAGCAGGAGTAGTTATTCTTTTTGCAGTTAAAGTGGATTTCAAATCAAGACTGATTAAAAGAGAAAAAGAAATGCACATCCCTGTAAAGGGAACAATCCAAGACTAAGAGATAACTATCATAGATGTATATGTACCAAATCCAATGCATGTAGTTATATAAAACAAATATCAACAAACATAAAAAATCAAATAATCACTAATGCGAGTGTAATGGAGGACCTCTATACCCCACTGTCAAAAATAGACTGATCAACTAGACAAAAAAATATCAGGACTGAAGCAAAATTCTGAACAAATGCACAGATGTCTACAGAGTGTTCCACCTCACAACATCACCATACACATTCTTCTCAGCTCCACATCAGACATTCTCCAAAAGGAACCACATACTAGCTCATAGAACATGCTTTTTGAAATGCAAAGGAATTAAAAATGTCCCATGCATATTATCAGACCATAGTGCAACAAAATTGGAAATCGATGGCAAAAGAAACCACAAAAGTGCCATAAGCACATGGAAATTAAATAGCAGCCCCTTGGACACCAATGGGTCACAGATGAAGTTAAAGAAGAAACCACAGTGCTTCTATAATTAAACAATAATGCCAATGCAACATACTGGTACTTATGGAACACAATGAAGGCAGTTCTATGAGGGAAATAAATAGCAGTGAATAGTCCTATCACAAACAGAGTGAGCTCAGATAACCTAATGTTATCTTGAAGCTTCTAGAAAAGAAGAGCAAGTCAGGCTCAAGACTTGTACCAGGGTGGAAATTATAACAATCAGAGCAGAAAAGAAAGCAGTGAAGACTAAGAAAACAATACCCAGAATATGTGAATTGAGGAGATGGTTCTTTGAAAGATTAAATAAAATCAAAGAATCCTTAGCCAAACTTATCAAAAAAAGAAAACACTCAAATTCATGCAATTGGGAATGAAATGGATGAAATCACAACAGATCCTGTAGAAATCCAAAACACTATCAATACATATTTCAAAAACCTGTATTATAATAAGGTAGAAAACACAGAAGATATGGAAATATTCCTAGATGCATATGAATACCAATGCTGACTCAGGAAGGTATCAAAATTCTAAGTAAATTAATATCGGTCAATGAAATTGAAGATGTAATTAAAAACCTAACAACAAAGAAAAGCCCAGGCCCTCACAGATTCAGTGCTAAATTCTACAAAAAATTTACAGAAGATCTACTGCTACCACTTATGAAACTCTTTAATAAAATTCAAAAGGAACCAATACTCTCTGATTCATTCCTAAAAGTAAGCATTGCCCTGATACAAAAACCAGAAAAGAAAGATCCAACCAAAAAAGAGAACTATAGGCCAATTTCCATAATGAAAACAGATGCAAAAAATCCTTAATAAGATACTGGCAAACGGAATGCAGCAAATCATCAGAATTATATACCATAACTAAGTAGGATTTATCCCAGGGATGCAGGGATGGTTCAACATATGCAAATTAATAAATGTAATATACCGTATTAACAAAGCCAAAGAGAAAAACCGTATGATTATCTCAATAGATGCAGAAAAAGCATTTGATAAAGTTCAACACCCATTTATGATAAAAATACTATAGAAAAGTGGAATAGATAGTCTTTATCTCAATCTGATAAAAGTCATCTATGACAAACCAACAGTCAAGATTACACTAAATGGACAAAAACTGAAAGCTTTAACTCTAAAATCAAAAACAAGAGAATGATGTCCACTGTCACCATTGTTATTCAATATAGTTCTAGATACATTAGCCAGAGCAATCAGACAAGAGAAAGAAATAAAAGAAATATTGATAGGAAAGGAAGAAGTGAAAGTATCATTATTTGCAAATGACAAGATAGTCTCTAGAGGAGACCCTGAAAACACCAAAAGACTCCTAGACTTAATAATCAAATCAATTATCTTAGCAGGATACAAAATCAGCACTCAAAAATCTATAACCTTCTTGTACATTAATAACTAGCTCACTGAGAGAGAAATTAAGGAGTCAATAACTTTTACAATAACACTGAAAAGAAGGAAATACCTAGGAATAAATCTAATGAAGAAAGTGAAAGACCTCTCCATTGAAAACTATAGTACTCTGAAAAAGGAGATTTGAAGAGGATATCAGAAAATGGAAAGATATCCTGTGTTTTGGGGTAGGCAGAACCAGTATAGAAAAATTGCTATACTTCCAAAATTATTATACAGATTTAATGCAATCCCAATCAAAATTCAAACAGCGTATCTCAAAGAATTAGAGACAACAATCCTACACCTCATTTGGAACCAGAAGAGACCTAGACTAGCAAAGATAATTCTGGATGACAAAGGGGCAATCATAATCCCTGACTTCAAATTACACTACAAAGTTACAGTGATAAAAACTGCACAGTACTGGTAAAAACAAACAAACAAACAAACAAAAACACACACACAAACACACGAAAAAACTAGAACTGTGGATCAGTGGAACAGATTAGAAGATGCAGATACAGCTCCAAACATACCCAGTCACCTTACCTTTTGGTAAAAGAGCCAAACACCTTCACTGAAGGAAAGATAACCTCTTTAATAAATGGTGCTTGCTTTCCACATGCTGAAGACTAAAACTAGATCCAAATCTGTCAGTATACATTAAACTAAAATCAAAATGGATCAAAAATCTATATATGAAAAGAGAAACCCTAAATCTTTTTGTTTTTTGAAAATAAAAAAATTAGAAAACTAAAATAAGAAATACTAAATCTGACAGAACAGTAAATAGGTAGGTAGTAGTGTTTAAGACACTGGCATAGATGAAAACTTTATGAACAAAACCCTATTGCATGAGAAATACCACAAAGAATCAACAACTGTATTGTAGTCAGGCTGCAAGGAAAATGATTGCATACAGGACACATAATTTATAGTATTATTTATAATGGTCACCCTAGGAGTCAAATATAAAGAAAGTGCAGGAAATCTGTCCACACACTAAAGACCTAGAAAATCCAGCCAGTGGCCTTGATCTTATAGGAATGTCCTTCGTAAGTCCAATTGGAGTTCTAGAGCCCATAACAATGACTTATGCAAGTCTGTTTCACAGATCTGCACTAGGAAGGCCCAATGCCTTCCAGCAATGGAAGCTAGAAAGTATATGCCAGCAGGGTGAAGGATCTCTGCTAGTAGGTTGAGAGTTCTGCACTGGAGCTAAGAAGCAACACTCAAAATAAGGACCAGGGCTTCCCTGGAAAGTAACACAACCAGACTCAGCGACCATGAGGTCCCAACCACCTTTGATGATAACAGTCAGGTTCATATCAGAAAGCCAGCATTACAAGCTTCTCCTGGAGACTGAACAGCCACATCTTCCCCTCTGGATATAAGGACCAGAGCTCCCTCAAAGTGAACCTCAGCCATTCCCAGTGACAAGGCCCCAAGCTCTTCTGATGATAAAAGCCAAGTTCATATCAAGGAAGCCAGCATGACAAGCTTCTCCAGGAGAAAAAGAACCAACAGCTCCAAAGAACAACACAGCTTTTCCTCTCCGGGTCTCCTTTTTATGCTGGCAACAGTCCTCAGGTGGGCCATCTACACTTAGCACCATGCTTATTCAGTTCAGCTGGTGTTTAAATTGAACATCAGTTTTCAATACACCACAAACTTGGCTCTGATCTTATTAAAAAACTTTTACACAGAAAAAAACATTATCAACAGAATGAAAAGAAAACCAAGTGGGAAAAAATTTTAACCAAGTTTTCCTCAGACAAAGGACTAATATCTAGAACATATAAAGAATTGAAAAAGTCAGATCCCTCAAATTTAAAGACCCAATCCAAAAATGGGCATCTGAGATGAATACACACTTCTCAGATCTAGAAGTACAAACAGCAAATAAATATTCAAAAAAATGTTCAACATCACTTGTCATTTGGGAAATGCAAATTAAAACAACACTGAGATGTTTTCTCGCTCCAGAAAGAATGACTATTATCAAGAAATCAACCAATAACAAATGCTTGCAGGGCTGTGGGGTAAAAGGAACCCTTCTTCACTATTGGTGGGAGTACACACTGAAGCAACCACTGTGGAAATCAGTATGGAGATTCCTTTAAAAGCTAGAGGTCATATTTGACCCAGCTATTCTTGGTATCTTCCCAAAGAATTAAAAGCACCAAGCCACAGTGTTATATGTGCACCCATCTTTATAGCAACACAGTTTTTAATAGTTAAATCTTGGAAGCAATCCAAATGCCCATCAACCAATAAATGAACAAAAAAATTATGGTTTCTTTATACACTGGAATACTCAGCCATAAATAAGGGTAAATTTGAGATATTTATAGGTAAATGGATGGGCTGTGAGATCATAGTAAGTGAAATAAATTGGACAGATATAAATATTGCATTGTCTCTCCGATGCAAGAAACTAAAAGTGTAAACAAGAACCAAAATGTACAATAGAAATTGTGAAATAGGAAGAAATTGTTTGAAGGATTAGGGGAACTAGGGAGGGGAGAAGGAGAAAGAAAGGAAGGGAAAAAATGAGAAAGGAAGGATAAAATGGAAACAGATTTTGTAGATAAGGAAAGTAAGAGGGGTTGAAGGGAGGAGAAGGGAATGGGAAAAAAAAGAGATATCAAGATGTATCATGTACCATTACAAGTTCCCTTTGATGAATGTGATCATTATATATGTCAAGGTTGTATTAATAAACTTAGAAAAAAGCATAAAGATAATATTATATCAATATTCAAATTGTATACTATCTTAGTCAGGTGTGGTGGTGCATGCCTTTAATCCCAGCACTCGGGAGGCTGAGGTAGGTGTAGCATTGCGAGTTCGAGGCTGGCTTGGGCTACAACACGAGTGCAAGGCCGGCCTGATATAGTGCATAGTGCATAGTGACATAGTGCAACCCTGCCTCAAAAAACTAGGGCTGGGAGTTTGCCTCAGTGGCTTAAGCGCCTGTCTGGCAGGTGTGAGGCTGTGAGTTCAATCCCCGATGCCACACACACACACAAAAAAAATTCAAATTGTATACTATCTGAATATGAATGGGAAAGTCCTAAGGATTTCAAGAAAGAGACCAAAAGAATATTTAAACTAATAACTCTATTTGACAACCAAATTCCTTCCTATTAAATTCACAACTATGATATCATAGCAGAGGGAAGAAAGGTTCTTTTTTAAAAGTTTACTAGTGATGAGTATAACTTAAGAAAAAGAAATATCTGGAGATTATTAGTTTCTTGACTCTTTGATAAAGGGTATATAACAGTGGGAAGATTTGTGATGTCAATAAACAGTGGTAGATTTTCCTTTAACACTGGTAGAAATTCCTCCTTGTACATTAAAGGGTAAAAATGGGAAAATGAACATTGGTTTTTTTTCTCTTCAGAATTTATATTCCACCCACTTTAATTTTTTATTTCAGTTTTAGCAATTATATTTTCATTTTTTGTGCTTAAATTTTCTATAGGTGGCTTGACTAATAATTGCTTACCCATCTCTTGTGATTGCGGTGGAAACATACAATTGCTTTATCTGTAAGATCACCAGTTTATGCTGGAATGCACTCTGATTTTATTTTAAAGCTAGTTCAAGATGTGAGTGAATAGCTAGAGACCAGGCAACATGGCTAGTACCCATTTGCTTTGTTTTCATGTATAAACCCCTGGTTCTGGCTTAAGGATATTCAAGAAGAGTGAAGATAGAGTAAGGGTCACATCTGCCTCAGGATCTATTCCTGAATGTTGTCTAAAGGTGTAAAAGAGCTTATTCTTGAAGTCACCAATACAGTCATCTTTTCTTTGTTTTTAGGACAAGATTACAGTGCAATCTATTTTCACAGAATACACTTTGAGGTTGAGCTCTCACAGTTTTTGCTCTATATCAACAGTTTTTCTAACCTCTCTAATCTCCTCTACAATTCAGGGTTTACTAAGTCATGCTCAGAATCTTTCCACTCAGACTTTTCAATCGAAGCTTTTGCCTCTGATACTCATGAGTATATAAACCAAATGATATACATCTGGGGACCCATACTGTCTGTTCTTAGAACAACTCTAAATTCATTTGTAAATTTCTATTTTATGTGGAGGCTTTAGAATGCAGTTAACGATGACTCTCCATTTACTCAGAGATGGGGATTTTTAAACTGTAATGCAACTTAATCTATAATGAAGTTAGAATAATTTTAGGAAACATCTTAGGAGTTTTTTGTTGGTTAGAAGGTAAAGGAGATGGTTAAAAGGGAAAGGAGATGAATCAGGATGGAGGGTAGGAGTGAAGGTAATGCAGGAGCAAAGGATGAAGGAGGAATAGTAAAATATAAGTACATTTACATTCAGATTGAAGTTCAGTACAATCAAAAGAAATAGAGTTTAAAAAAAGAAATCTAAAGTTGCAAATTTCATACATTCCTTACTTGCCTTGACTAAGAAACTTTGAATTGAAAACATCAATTTTAGAAACCAGATTCCTTTTAGAAGATTTTTTATGCCAGTGAAAAATACAGATCATTTTCTCTCTAATGTACCTATCAAATGAATGGTCTTGTTCAAATTGAGTTTGTCAAAATAGTCATCATAACTCTAAATTACTTTTGGCAAAATTATGCCACTTAAATGAATACATAAGCAAATTATAGTGAAAATTTGTGTTAGAGACAAAATTCTCAACACTTTGCTGAGATTCAGGAGCTCAAGGTCCTTGACATAGAATGGCATTCTCCCTCAAGGTCCTTTGAGCGGGTTACTCTGTCCTTCTAATTACAGTAAGATGTGGACATGGACTAAAACATACCAATGAAAACTATAGTATTCTGAATTTATTGTTTGTGCCATGTGTCTTAGACCTCTATTATTATGGGCTTTTGGAGAAACAGAAACTATAACATATATAGAGATGTATGGTGAAAGAATTATTATAAAGGATTAGCTCATGCAATTATAGAGGTTGAAAAATCCCAGGTTCTATGGTCTGCAAGAAGGAAATTCCAGAAAACTGGTAGTATAGTACTAGTACAAACCCAGACCCCAATGAAGCAGAGAAGTTCATGGCGTCAGTCTCAGTTTTCAGGCTTAAAACCAAAGAACTGGTAGTGCCAATGTCTGAGGGCAGGAAAAGATGGATGTCCCAGCTCAAGAAGAGAGAGAATTTGTACCTCTCTTGCAGTTTTGTTCTCTTGAGACTCTTGGTGGATTGGAGTAGACCCATTCACATCGGTAAAAGCAGTTTTTTTGTGTGTGTACCAATTCAAATGGCCATTTCTTCTCGGAATACCTTCCTGAGTACACACATTGATGAGGATTTGTAATCATTGTGCATTCATTTCCATCATAACCCCCAACCTAGTAGTTCCCCTTCTCAAATTTCTGATGGGAGATTTGGACAACAGAACTTTCCTCAACTCATGCTATCATGGTAAAGTAAGACAAAAATGAGGAAATGTCACATAAGACATTAACAGGTAACCTAAGATAAAGTTTGTACTATAAGAAACTTGTTACGAGGAAATTTTCTCAAACCCTGAATTAACATACTTGTTAGACCTAAAATCATTTTGTTTTCTTTGATCATCTTGTATAAATTCATCAGAAAATGCAGAGTATGGACAGAGAGACAAACAAGAGTCAAGACAACTTTTCTCCAAGGAAAAGCATTTTCAAGGCTGATAAGATATTCAAAGGATTCCTTAGCAAGGATTTATTTCTAGAAAACATGTAGGAGCTAAAATAAGGAAATCCCAACTGTGACCCACTGACAAACCTGTTGTCCAGCATAGCCAGAAAGATTTTAGATGGTAGGCTTATGAGATCCCCTGGGAGCACATACCCCAATCCAGAGTTTTTAACACTTTGTCTTAATAGAATCTAAAGAAGTTCAGCTGTTGAATCCCCCAGAGATCATCACAAAAACTATTAAGCATGAAAAACTAAATATTAAGCTATAACACAGTAAAGGAGAACCTCACCTTGACAGAGACTTTGTAGTTTCTAAACTGAAATAAGGGTGTCACGGGAGAATACTTACAAGATTTATAGGCTGACTCTAAGGCCAGTATTTCAAGTGGACATGCAGTTGGAATTCTACAGATTCTACAGTATAATAGACTTGGTTTAATGCACAGTGAGGTGGAGTCTTGAAAGACTTCTTCATATACAAGCTGTTAGTTTTGATAAGTAATCTCTGGTTTGTTCAAGTCTTATCTCCCAAGAGCAGGGATCTCCTGGAGCAAGGAGCCAAATCACTTTTGTATGGCATCAGTATTATTTAGCATGGGAATATGAAAGTAAACTTTGCAGAAGCTTACTTGTTAAACTTTGCTGATTGCTAATTGTTTAGCACAAAATAATGAGGTGTATTTGGTCTCAGTGTTCATAGGTATGAATATATGTGACAATTATTTTTTAAAAAGTTTTAGCCCTCCCTGGTGAGTTTGCGCGACCGCGCGGAACCCAGGGAGAGAACTATGTGCCTTCTGCGAACCCTCCATATTGGGGCGAGAGGCAGCAACCAGAAGCAAGCCCACCTGCCTCCCTGGTGAGTCTGCCCAACTGTGCGGACTCCAGAAGGAGATAAAGAAGTGTGTCCCATAGGCCTGCCGGCATGCAGGCTATGAAACAAGGACCTCCCCCCTCCCACTGTGAGCATCCTGCTTGCTAGGAGGACCTGCTGGGTTCATGGCAACTGGGTTACATAAAGTAACTAAATGCTTGTATTGTTGGATTGTTTTTGCAAGCCCAGTGCCCGCAGTCTCAGCATTTCTTGGGTAGATGACATTTTCTAGTGTGGCAAATAGGTGGGATTGTCCTCTGTCTTGTCTTCGAGCCCCAATATTGTTGTCATTGCTTTGCTTAATTTTGTTTAATTTTCATTTCCTTTTTTTTTCATTTCACATCCTGTTTTTATTGGTTTTATTGTGTTTTGTTTTTGGTTTGTTTTGCTATGCCTGATGGAATGGTCAACTATTCTGAAAGTAACAAGATACAATATTGTAGCTATAGTTTTCATAGTATCTCTCTTTGAAGTTCTATGCCAGTTCTACTGCTTTGTTTTGATTGTTCTGTTATCTTTTGTTGGATTTCACTATCTTTGAAATAAAATAAAAAAGTTTTTGCTATAACCAAAATGTAAATTTTTTCCTTTCACGTTATTATAAAGTATTAACAAGCCAGGTTGCAAGTAAATAATATTAATTAATAAAAACAAGGCAATTATTCTCAAATTGAAGAACATTATAATGCCACTTTTATATTTGCAACTCAAAGATGGAATGAAGGGAAAACTTTGTGTTTGGTTTACAAAAGGTTATAATTTTAAAATATCTGTGGTGCACAAACATGATTTGGTTTGATAATCAGAATCCAAGAGCTCTATGTATGCAGGAAAGTGTGAACATCTAGTGTGTGTTGTATGTCCCACCACACAGGAACAGCTGCAATGTGTGAACATTGGTCTGCAGATGGAACCTGGGTGTGAATGTTTACATTCTTAATCAGTGATGGAAAGCACACACTACAGGACAGACTCTGTGACAAGCTGACATGGATAAAGAATTGTTAGTCTCAGCTCACAGTAGAGAAGGTATGAATGTTTGTAAATAACTAATCATATATACAGTTTAGTAGGAACCCTGAGAGACTGTCTAAGGCTAGAACCACAGATGAAATAGCACTGGTACTGAAATCATGCCTTAAGCAATATGGAAGAGTCACCCAGAACAAAGCAGGGAAGAGACAGTGTTATTCGGGCAACTGCAAAAGCCTCCGGGTTGCAAGAACGTGTGAGTGCCAACGAGGCCTCCTTTAACATTTAAAGGCTGAAGGCAAGAGTGCAGATGGAAGCCCCTGTATTCAATGTCCACATATTTTTAAAATTACAAATCAAGTTTAAACGATTGTGAAATAAATAATATTTTATATGTTAGATTGAAAATATATCTTTATAACAACAAGATTAAAAGATTTTTGTTAAGGTATAGTCATATATAACCAAAAGTAAGCAAAATAAGAAAGACAACTAAACTTAATTGTTATTGAGAATTTCTAAGGATAAACTAGCAATTTTTGATGAGTAATACAATAAAGGCAATTTCTAAGTTGTTATGTGCTTGTTTTGTAACATTTTCATGCTTTCAGCAAACTCAATGTAGTTACTTTTAACAGTACTTTTACACACTTGTCTTTCATTACTGAAAACTTACAGAATTAAAAATAAATGGCAGTTATATTCAAAATACAATAACTAAGACGGATTTTTATGAAAAGCACAAATTAAATTCCATGTAAAAATAAAATACATTAACAAATGTTTCCAAATACAATTTGTTTTTAAAATATTAAAAATTATCTACTAAACCAAAAAGATAAAATTCAAATTATACTTAGAGAACATCAAATATTTAGCCAAACATTTAATATTGATATATTCAATGTATTTAGTTTTAAATATTTAATATTTCACTTATCAAATATATTTTATTAAATATTAATCAAACCATATTTGATTTATTGAAATATTATATTAAATTAAAATTAAAGCTTATTTAAAGTGAACATTTTAATTATTAATCATTTCAATTTTAAAAATGATTTAAAATTGCAAGAACAAAACTAACTAAATACTTTTTCAAAAATAACTATTTATAATTATTTTTGAGTGCCTCTCTCCTCGCCAACACAAAAATTAGTATCATGATTTATGCATGTTACATCTGAACCAACATATAAGAAACTTAAAGATTATGTGAATAGTTTAACATTGCAAATGTTTCTCAACTGTCATTTATAACTGTAGTGAACACAGCCCTACTTCCTAAATTTCTGGAAGTATCCATCAGAAGACAAAGAGAAGCAGAAAAAGAGCTACTGAGAAATAAAGGGAAGTAGTATTTATTACATTATGGGAGAATCACATTCACTTTATCTACAAGAACTGATTTCACAAATTTAATTTGTGGGGTCTCTAAAGCAGGGGTCTGGGATGGGATTCCCTTTGCCCAGATAATTGCACAGTTCCAGGAATCAAATTGCCAAATGAAGGACAACGATGTCCAGAGCATTGAGCGTATCATGAGCCATGCTAGGGTCACTTAACAATTTACCCATTAATCAAGGAAAAGAGTAGATATACAGGATCCTCTATCACTGTCTTTCTCCCCTGCTAAAGTCACATCAGCTCCTTTCTGAAGAAGAAATCTACATGTTGAACCTAGCTATGATAAAAATCCTGTTTGGAAGTACTTTTTGGAGCTGTAATCTCTCATGAAAGAGAGAGGGAGGTCAAAGTATGTAGACTTGTAGTGTCTTTTGTAGGCTTTTGTGCATCTCCCAAAAGTTTATACTTAGGAGAAAAGCATACATATTTATAACCCTACATATAGGTTCACAGATATATATGCATACAATATGTTGGGAAATTTTTTCTTCACAAGTGATTTTGTTTCACTTAGTTCTCCAACACTTTAATAAAGTGATCCATCTAAATCTGAAATCACTTCTTCAGAATTTCTATCACTTGTAAGACAAAGCGCAACATCCTGTTGTTGCATGTATTCACTATCTCCCAGCAGGATCACTAATAAGTGCCTCGCTGTAAATCTTCATTTTCTTCTTGTGGCCTGCTCCTTCTCCTTCTCCTTCTCCTTCTCCTTCTCCTCCTCCTCCTCCTCCTCCTCCTCCTCCTCCTTCTCCCCCTCCCTCTCCTTCTCCTTCTTCTTTTTTTTTGTTTTTTTTGCTCTTTTTTGTTTTTTGTACCGGGAATCAAACTGAGGCCTTCACACTTGCCAGGCACTGGGCTGCTGAGAAAAATCCACAGACCTCTTATGACCAGAATTCTTAAGCCATTTTCCCTAACACAGCATGAGGCAGAAATAAGAGGATGCCTTAACTCTGACTTAAAAACTTCCCAATTAGTTTACAGCATGCTAGAAGACACAAATCTGTCTATATCTCAGACTTATCCACTGCCATTTACCTCATGCTCTCTGTGCTTCAGCCTCTGGCTTTCCTTCACTTTCTACAAAATATTAAGCTCCTTCCTCCCATCAGGCTTTTGCACTTGGTTTTCCTTCCAACTACAAAGTTTTCCTACAGACCTTATCATGACCAGCTGCTAGAGAATCCTTTCTTGAACTCCTCATGTACAAAAAATTTCCAATTGTTCTCTGTCTAGCACCTTATTTCATACTTTTTTCCTTCATACTGGATTTCCCAATCTATATTTTGCTGATTTTTTTTCATCGGTTTTAAATATTCTCCTTTAGTGCAGGAAATGTTCCAGTTTGTTCCATGTTACATATGAAGTTTTCACTACAAAATTGATTCATGAGAGAAAGTGACAGTATTTGTTAGTTATCTCCCTGTATGGACTCATCTATTACCCTTTTATATACCCTTTCAACCTCATTGTGGATATCAATAATACTAAATGTCTCACAGTTTTCCAAAATGTTTGAGGAAATAGCTAGAGCTACTCTGTGCTTATGTGCCCTTGGTCAGATTGTTCCAGCCACTCAGATTACTATCCCTTGTTCTCAACCTGGCTGACCTCTCTTCTTTCCCTAAGCACCAGCTCATGGATCATATCTAAGAGACTAAGTTTAGAACATTTACCTTCTGCTTCCATAGATCCTTTTGCCTTTTTCCCTTACCAGTCTTTGGGGTGATATCACCTTCCTTTGTGCACTTTGAGAAAGAGGAAACAGGCCTCATTCATTTTTTCTTTTCATCAGGTGTTCAGTAAGTGCAGCTACATGGAACTGAAAGTTTTCCCCTGTTTCTAACAGGGCAGATTTACAAAATCTCAAGTCAGGCTACCTGGGGTAAAAATCTCAGCACCACCACTTACTAAATCATCTTAGGAAAGTCACTAGGACTTGTGTCTTAGTTTCACTGATCATAAAATGGGTTTAAAAATAAAATCTACTTTTTAGGTTATGAAGATTAAATTGTTGAATAAGTTACATAAATGTGTTATGTGATTGGTCATTGTTTGCTAAATGTTAGCTCTACCTTTACATGAAATATTTCTCATGGTTCTTTTCTTTGTTTTCTCTCAAAAAGGATTACAGAAAATGTAAGAAGTTTTTCAACATTTCTTCTCATGTAACAGTAATGAACTTTAGTTTATGGCAAATTTATGGTTATCTTGGCACTAGCCCATTTTCTAATTGGGCACATTTACATAAATCATAACTTTAGCTGTTTGACTGTTGTGTAACTTAAGGAGTATGTATATATTGCCAGTCTGTGCCACTTGGCAGCTTAAATTTTTTTATTTAATTTATTTAAAAAAGGAGAGATAAGTACTTGTGAAACTACTACTATGTAAATAATGCTTGAATCTATCCCCATATGTTTTGTTCAAAATGTTTTACACTGCTAAGTAGTAAAAGAAAACAGATCTGATTATATGTCACCACCTTGCTTAAAAATTTTATAGAAGTCTGATGCACGGGCTGCTGCCAGACTGGAACAGCCAGACTCCAGCCTCTCGCCATGAGTCAGTGCCACTCACAGACTGAGGGAAGAGAGAACAAGGCCACACCAGCAAGCAAGCCCAGTCTGGGAACCAGCACCATGTGCGGGCCATTGCCAGACTGGGACAGCCAGATCCCAGCCCCTTCCAGCTTGTAGGCTGGCAAACAAGAGGCAGCAATCCCCACCCTGGCCCCCCACCATAAGCAACTGGCTTATCCAGCAAGACACAGACCATGATGACAGCTACGGAGGTGAAATGCAATTGGATGCCTGTGGTGCAATGTTCACTAACATTGCAGGTCTAGGGCCAGTGGTCTGATCATAGGTACAGAGGATAGCAGCATGCAGTGTGATATCTGAGGGGATCTCCTTCTGAAGGTTGTAACCATTGTTGATTCCCTATGGTCTTGTTTTGGAAGTCCTATATCATTTCTATTATTTTTTTGGGTTGGGTTTTATTCTCTCTTTTTTTGTTTGTTTGTTTGATTATGTCAAATCTGATAGCAGGCGCAGCTATTTCAAAGATAGCAAGATATGTTATGGTAGCCATTTTGGATTTACTATTGGCTTGTTTTGAAGTCCTTTATTGCATTCATTGTTTTGTTTTCATTGTTTCTATTTTGCTCTGTTTGATTTTTACTATGTCTGAAGTCATCTGCAGCTATTTTGAAGATATCAAAGTCATTAAGATAACTATTGTTGATTCTGTAATGTTTTAAAGTCCTGTATCTCTTACACTAGTCTGCTTTGATTTTTTTTTCTGTTTTATCCTCTTTAAAATAAAAAAAAAAGCTAGGCAGAAAGAGAAAAAAAATGTATAGAAGTCTCAAAATGGGGAATAAAGTTTAAAACAGCAGATCCTCAAAAGAAATAAAATCACATAGGCAGTAAAGCAATACTTTTTAAAGATAGAGAAAGGACAAATGCTTACATAAAAATAACACTTACTAGAAACATTTTTGGATTTTTTTGTTTTGCTTTGAAATAAGGTCTCACTATGCAGTTCAGACTGGCCTTGAACTCCATATGTAGCTTAGGTTGGTCTCAAACTCTGTGATTCTCCTGCCTCAGCATTCCAAGTGCTGGGATTACAGGGTTGCAATTCCAAACCCAGCTTATTAATAACTTTTAAATTGTAAATAAAATCTATGCTTTATCTCTTGTCTATCAAATGGAAAACAACTTTAATGAATATTCAATATTGATAATAATGCAAGGAGGCAGATAATCCTGCACAGTTCTACCAGGAGTACAATTTTGTTTAAGTTTTTTTTTTTTAAAGAAACCTTTAAAAATAACATGTCCTATGAATTTCAGATTTATTTTCCAAATGTGTGAGAAAAGTTTTAACAAAATTTTAGTACAGAATTTCATTTTGGTATTATTATAATAATGAAATGTTGAAAAAGATACTACTTTCCAACTAAATAATTTATGTCTGCACAATAAAAACACTGTGCAAATATAAAGGTTATCTTTGAAGCATATTTGTGAAAAGAATTTGTATGCTTATACTATTATGTGAAAGGTAGTATATAAATATGAATTATGCACAATTGTCTCTCAGTATAAAATCAAGGACTCCTACATATGCTAAAATTCATATATGCTCAAGTCCTTTATAAGAAAAATACTGTGGTGTTTTCATATAAACATGGCACATCTTCCAGTACACATTTTTTTTTTTTTTGGTACCAGTGATTGAACTCACAACCTCGCACCTGCCAGGCAGGTACTTAGGCCACTGAGCTAAATCCCCAGCCCTATTTTTTGAGACAGGGTCTCACTATGCCGTTTAGGCTGGCCTTGAACTCACTTTGTAGCCCAGGCTGGTCTTGAACTCACAATGATCCCCCTGCCTCAGCCTCCCAAGTGCTGGGCTCCAATATACCTTAAATCATCTCTAGATTGCTTATGTTACCTAAAAAATGCAAATTCTGTTTAAATAGTATTTATAATATGTTATTTAGAGAACAATGACAAACAAAATACTGCATATGTTCACTGCAGGTGTACTTTTTAGAAGGTAGTTGAATCTATAAATGCAGAGCCTGCAGATATGAAGTGCTGACTGTACCTATGTATATAAAATGACAATTGCATCACCTTGTGTCTTAGCTATCATCTCATCACTGAGACACAATAACCAACACCGCAAGTCTAAGAAGGAAGATTTATTTTGACTCACAGCTGGCAGAGGTTTCAGTCTCTAGTTGACTGGCTCCAAAGCAGGGCTGCATGGCAGAAGGGCATGGTAGAGGAGAAACAGCTACTGGCAGGGCAGTAGGAAGCAGGGCTGGGGGAGATAGACACTTCTAGGTCATGCCCCCAGTGACCTACCTTCTCTGACTGGGCTTTACCTCCCTACATGGCATTTAATTATAAATTCATCAGTAGTCTAATCCACTGATGAGTAGCACACCCTCATGACTCAACCACTACCCAAAAGCCCCACTTATGAGCAGATGATACTTGGTGGGCCACTTAGATATAAAACTTGTGTGTGTGCTTGTTGTATGCAAAGGAGAAAATGTTAAAATATTAAGGGATCAATTATAAGTATTAGGCCAAAAAAGCTGATGTTTATGTTGCTAATGCTTCTCTTCTACATGTATAAATCTTTCTACTATGGGCATATATATGATTTTCTAATCTGAAAAATAATCCATTTAAAGTTAATGAGAAAATTTTCATGTTCACACATAAACCAGTAAATAATTCAACACAAGCCACCTTACAGTGTGTTGCAAAATTCCAGTCATATTGGAATTACAGTATGAATTTGATACACATTATTTCCTTTTAAAGATGCAAAAGCTTTAATGACCTCAAAGTAACTGATCAGAGTTTTGAACTAGCATTTTATTTTGTTCATCTCAAATAATGATTTTGAATGATTAGAGTTTCACTTATAGTGCCTAGAATAGTGCTCAGTGCATAGTACAGGCTAAGAAAATAGTCACTAAACTACTAAAGTATTTAATGAGGACTCTATTAGCTGGATAAATCCAAGCATTATTTTTCCTGAATCATCTTCTATCATTAAGTCATTTCTTAAATGAACTGCAACATGTAGACCAAACCTGACCCTGAGAAAGTGTATTAGATCAAGTGGCCAGAGTTCTTTTTATTAACCCTACCTCAAAGACCTATGACTTTGGAGAAAAATCATTTAAACCATTCTGATCATTGGTTTAACAGTAAAGAAGATTAACAATGTCTGCTTCTTCCACAAAGTTGTTGTGATTTGTAGATAAAATAGCATGCTGTACTTAATATATTTGTTAAGGAAGTGAATTTGTGCATTAATGTATAAGAAAACTATACAAATACAAGTAATTATTACAAATATTAACCAAAATAATAAGGGATAATGTAATCAAAAGTGTGGTACAACTAAGAGATGCATATTTAAATTGCCCAAACCAAAGTTATAATTTGATTTTCCTGCCCTCTTCTTTCCAGTCTATAATAAACAAGCACTCTTACTAAACTTACTGAATAAAAACTCCTGATTACTTTTGGGAAAGCTAAAAATGTTTAATGTGTTTTCAGTAGATAAGGAAAATTTCAGGCATCAAATTTTCTCTCTGTGCACAGTTAAGTAGAATTTCAACTTTGTTTCAATTTGGTCTACAATTTTTTCTGAAGCATGAGTCAAATATGAACTTCCTTGAATACATGAAGTGGGCCTTCTGGTCATTATTCTCAGTAAGAATGTATCTCAAATATTTAACACTACTGTGTGTATCAAAATATTTTCTTTTAAAATATCTTAGCTGATGCGCACAACTACCCATAGAAGTACCATTAGCAATTTCCCTCCAATTCAGTGATATCCTCCAGTAATCTACAACTAACTTATACTAGCTAGCTAAAGCCAATTGTAAAATTTGTGAAAACTTTCCACAATCATGGTTAAACAGACACTATTAAAGGTGAATTTATATAAATTACTAATATATAGAATATATATATATATATATATATATATATATATATTCTATGGACTTCAGATTTATTTCCCAAATATATAAATAATATAAAAATAATATACAAAATAAATATGTTTGAAATGGTTATAAATACTCAACATATATTACTTTATTACTTCATTACATTTTCCATTACTCATGCTCTTGAGTTTATGTCTACTGAATTTCTTCAGTGCAGATACTATGGGACAGAATACTAACAACTCCATATCAGTGGCATTACATTGCTAGTGTGAAATCAGCCATCATGGGAGTATTTATACTACATTTGCAAACAATATAATGCTTGAGTTATTGTTTTGTTGATTATATAGCCTTAAGAAAATGGTTAAAATGTGAAAAGTGAAAAACTTCAAGCAATGCCTCAATTCAGGAACAATTCTGTTTGTGAATGATTGTTTTAGTGAACAGAAGTCTCAGGGAAAAGTTTGCTTTCCTTTAAGAACTCTGCATGGGGTGATGAACACATGATCATGGCCATCTTCCCTTCAAGAACACAAATATGGCTGTGTTTCACAGAATAATGGGGCAAATTAAGTTTGTGAACTGAGGCAATCTGTTAATGCCATGTCTGTACCATTATAATGTGAATTGCACAAAAACTGAGAATATATTCTTTCAACATTTGAAAGCTATTATTTCATCAGTGAAGAAGTCACTCATTTTAGTTATAAAAAAGAAAATTCTAGAATATGTCTTTATTATTTCACTTTGATTTACTCATTTTTATAAATAAAAATGCAACCTATCATTCACATCAGAGTCATCTTCATTCATCATTGACAACCATAGTTTGACTACTCTACCAGAGTTGGAAAAAAAATTCTATGGGAATCAATTGTCTAATTGGATTTCATAATAAGAAATATCTATAATTATTACTGGTAAATTATGTACTATGTATCTTTCATGTCAGTGAAATTTATAATGAACTCATATGTACAGATTTCCATAAATTCTTGGAGAGAGAACTGGTTGTTAAATATTAATCAGTGAGAGTGCTCTGTGAAGATGGAGGAGTAGGAAATACCAGAAAGCTGTCTCCTGTCCATGACATTGCACTGGAGGAATGTCTGATGTAAGCATTTGGGGACTTTGGATTCTATTGAAGGTTTACAATTTTCAGAAGAAGGATGAAGTATATATAAAGTAAAAAAGAAAAGATAGAATCAACAGAAAGTCAAACTATTCCACAATAACAGCTGGATATTTCAATACTCTGCTCTCGGTAATGAATATGACAGCCAGAGGGAAGGTAGACAACTTAAAGTACACAGTAAACTAGCTACAACTAACCAATACGTATAAAACACTCAATTACCAACAACATATACATTTTTCTCAAGTGCACATGGAGCATTTTCTAGGATAAATCGTATGTTAGACCACAAATTATAAGTAAGTTATGAGTAATCTATTATGAGTAATAGATTTTAAAACAAGTATGTCATAAAAAAGTATCTTCTACAATCACTACAAGATGAAGTTACATATTAATGAAGTCAAAGTGGAAAATAAACAAAATTGTAAAAAGCAATCTATATATTATTAAACTGCCAATGAAGTGGAAAAAATCACAAGAGAAATTAGATAATACTTAGGTATCATGGAAACTAAAAAACACAGCATACCAAAATCTGTCAGAAAAACAAAAGCAGTGTTAAGGGAGAAATATATAACCACAAATGCTTACATTAAAAACAATGAACATCTTAAATCAATAACCTAGCTTTAAAACCTAAGAAACTACAAAAAAAAAAAAAACTCCAAAAGAACCAGAAAACAAAAAACACCCCCACAAAAATCGAAACTAGCAGAAGGAAGAAAACAGTAAATATCAGAGCTGAGGTTCATAAAACACATAAATATAAGACAAAATGTATGAAACCAGAAGTTTGGGTTTTAATTTATTTATTTGTGTGTATGTTTGAAGATAAAGTTGATACCTTTAGCTTAAGAAAAAAAGAACTCATGCACTCAGGAGGAGGAGGCAGCAAAATCACAACAAAAACCAAGGAGAATAATATATGAAAAGAAAATTATAGGCTAATGTCTCTGAAGAACATAGACTCAAAAACCCTTAACAAAACGCTAGCAAAACAAACTCACTACCTTATTAAAAGGATCATACACTATGATCAAGTAGGATTTATCCCTGAGATAGAGGGATTACAAGGATGTTTCAGTATATATAAATCAATATATATGATATACCACATGAATGGAATGGAGGATGAAAATATTATGATCATCTAAATAGATGTTAAAAAACACAATTGTTGACATGAATATAAAATGAGACAATCACTATGGAAAACAGTGTGAGAATACCTCAAAATATTAAAAATACAAATATCATATGATCCAGTAGTTTCACTTCTGGGTATATGCCCAATGGAATTAAAAGCAGTCTTAAAGCGCTGTTTGTTTACCCATGTTTACCGAAACAACATCATAATATCTAACATGTAGAAGCAACCCAAATGCCCATTAATTAATTGAATAGGCAGCAAAAACAGGCAATGGAATATCATTCAGGCTTAATAAAGAATGAAATTCTAATATAAGCTAACACAGGGATGAATGATGAAGGACATTATGTTACTTGAAATCAGTCAGCCACACAAAGACAAATACTGCAGGACTCCACTTATGCTAGGTACTTAGAGAAGTTAAATCATAGAGAAGAATAGAGTAGAGTCAATGGTGTTGCTTGCCAACGGTGAAGGAAGGGGAAAATGAGGAAGTATTATTTAACAGATGAATAGTTTCAGTTGCAGAAGATGAAAAGAGTTAGGGATGGAACTGATGGTTGCACAGTACTATAAGTGGGTTTAATACCATTGAACTTTATACTTAAAGTGGTTAAGGTGGTATTTTATTATATGCTTTACCATAATGAAAAAAATCACATCACTGTCATTTAATGACAGTAATATAATATGACACTTAGGGAAAAAATAGGAAAACAATATGTGTTGAATAATTTCCAATAAGGACAATTCTAATTTAATGCCCTACCATGTTGGAAACCATTCTAAAATAGTTTCTTGACTTCAGTCTAAAGACCAAGTGTATAACAATTGTGTATCTTTATTATTCCTACTGTGATCATGAGCTCCATCCATTTATCCAAGGCTTCTGAAAAAGAATCAGAAACAAATTTCACACATTTTCAATTACTTCCTTTCTTCTCACATCTCAGACATTAGCAATCCACAATCACTCTCTCTCCAAGTTCAAACCTCTAGTCTAAATGAAAGACTTTTCTGCCCCACATATTGAGCCTATACAGATATGCTCTTCAATAAATATATGATCGGATTTAACTATCAGTACTGCAAAAAAAAATTTGTGTGTGTGTGTAATGTACAACACCTTGTAATGTAAGGTTTGGTTGTTTAAGCCATGACTAAGAGACTGGTCACTTGACTCAGGACTGCGTTACTGTCAATGGAACTTGATCACGGAAAACAGAGGATGGAATGTAACTGGGTAGATGAATTTTCCTTTCTTTCATCTTTCCATGGACTACTACAATTTTCTTTCTTGCAGTTTTCAGAGAGGCTCAAGTATTCAGTTAAGCAACATTTTATCTTCTAATAGCTGATCGTAAGTATTAGCCAAAATAGTAAAAATCATCTCTTATGAATTCCAGTGCCTCACATTTCTTTTTCAGTGTCTTGCTTGTACCTCCTACATAAGTATCCACACTATCTTCTAGAGATCTATTTTCAAGAGAATATGAAATTGGCTGCTAACATTTATTTACATTTATGTACTAGTGTCATGTGGCTGCTATAAGAAATTACCACAAGTTTTGTGCCTACTGTATGTGCTGCTGAAGGGAGCACACAAATTTTGTATCTAAATACAACAGAAATTCACTATTGCACAGCTGTGAACACCAGAGATCCAAAATCAGTGTATCAACTACATCACACTCTTGCAGAAAGACCCAGAGTCTTTTCCTTTCATCTTTCAACTTTGGGTGATTTCCAGATTTCTTTAGTTTATACCCACATCATTCTAGTCTCTGACTCCATGATTACATTGCCTCCTCTTCCTCTTCATAGCTCCCTGTGCCTTTTCATACATAGGTGATAGCATTTAAGACACACTTGGACAATCCAGGACAAGTCCTCCCACTCAGAATCCTCAGCATAATCACATTACTTCCAAGAAAGATAATATTTACAAATTCCAAGTTTAGGACATAGACATATGCTTTTGGAAGGCATTATTCATATTACTTCACCATGAGACAAAATAATTTATCTCTCCATCACAAATCACAAATAGTCAGAAGTAGAAGAATTTTCCTGTAATAGATCCTTCTCACATATTTTGCAGAACTAGATAATCTTGTGGTGGCATAAATAGGTAGACATTTATTTAAACAAAATGCAAAAACCAAACACAAGAGAAAAAAGATTAAACAATGCAAAATATTTATCCTATTATTCATCCACCAAAACACTGGGATCATATCACCTGCTCCAACAAGCACAAAAATGTATTCTTTGAAATACAGAATAACTTTTGATGTGGTACTGGTTTGGAGAAGAGTTTCTAATTTTTAAAGAAAATTCTCTTATTAAAGTATGTGTTTAGTATTTGCCTTCTCCTTTATAGTGTTTTTCTTTACACAAAAGGTTTGGTCTTCCTTTTTGCCTAACATGAAGGATTACTGGAGAGGGAGAGAAGGGAGAAGGAGGAGGAAGGCTGTGTAAATTGAGCAGCTGGGGTGTGCCCAATCTGAAGGTGGCCACTAATCTTACATTGTCTAAGATTTCAGTGTGAATTCCAGCTGTGACTGTGTACTCTGTTCTTCCATCTACAGTGTACAGAAGAAATAGCTATCATTTGTGTGTTCAAATTCCATATGCATTTTTATTCCTTTGTTAGTATCTTCAATTTTTCTTCAATTTGCTTTGTAAGAGGAGTTCCCTTCTCTAGATCGGGAATAGAAATCCTGACATAAAAATAATATGGAGTGTTTATATTTGAGTTTCTAAATATAATTCATATCATGCTCATCTATCATTGTCTTATTTATCATTTACTCTTTGTACTATAGTTGCAATTACAACATCCCAGAGGAAGGCAGGTTTTCTGACTCTTAAATGCCCCTGGGCTCTTTCTTTGTTCACTGAGCAGTTATAAATGAAATACATTTAACTCACTGGGTTGTAGATTTCTACAATGCAATTTTCAGTTTACAAGTAAACTAGTTATTATTAGAATCTGATAACATACTGTGCTAACAGAGTCACTTAGGAAGGAATTGTTTCTATTTTGAAGATCTTTATGTTAACTTATAATTCAATAAATGTATTTTATAATTTAAATTTCTTGTATTGCCTAAGATTATGACTTACCCTTGTAAACTACCTTGTGGTTTATTCTTTACTAACTTTCTGGAACTCAAACATCACAAGTTTAATTTTTAAAA
The DNA here is from genome assembly GCA_004363535.1 of Dasyprocta punctata. Taxonomy (NCBI): domain Eukaryota; kingdom Metazoa; phylum Chordata; class Mammalia; order Rodentia; family Dasyproctidae; genus Dasyprocta; species Dasyprocta punctata. Next base: position 38,325 of record RJWM01002644.1, read on the forward strand.
CAGAGAGGTCTTCTCTTCTGTCATTATAGCCATACAACATCCCCGTAGCATATTTAATAGGAATGCAGCTAAGTGTCCTTGACGACTCCTAATCTCCCTGAGGAATATTTGGGATAAATGGTCATCAAAAGCCTGTCAAATTCTCACAGCAACAAGGAGGAAAGAAGGAAGGGAAAAGGAAAAAGACATAAATTTGTATATATGTATACATAAGATAGCTAAAATGACTATACTACTAAATGTATTAGTTATTGAAAAAGAACAGTTAATACTCATGATTAGATCAATTTTACATGTCTATATCTGTTAATCTAAACAACCCTTTTGAAGGTAACGATATGCAATATTGCAACTATCGTCAAATTCCTATCATCTTGCTTTGTAAACCTATAATATTATTGTATTGGATTTGTTGTTGTTTGTCTCTTTTGCTTTTTGTCTTTCTTTTTTGTGTCTTTTTTCTCTTAAATTAAAAAAAATTCTCACAGCAACACTGGAGACTGCTACTACTTTGGGAAGGAACAACACATTTGTTTCAGTGGTTTGTAGACTTTGTTTTCAATTTTTTTCCATTGACAAAGAAAATCGTATGTATAACAGGTTGTACAATATGTGTATAGCACTGTATACAACGTGGTGCCAAATTATATACACACTGTGGACTGGTTTTTTCTACATAGTTCACAAATACATCACTTTGCATTTTGGCCACTTTTGTGATGAAAGCACTATGTACTTTCATAGCAGTTTTCAAGAATACAATATATTGGTCATTAAATATAATCATCATTATGTACAATAGCTCACTCAAGCTTATTCTTCCTTTCTAACCATATTTATGCACCCTTTTACCAGTATCACTCCAACCTCCCTTCACTCATAACTGCTTTCTTTTATAGTAAACAGCACACTAGTTTCTACTTTTATAAGATCAACTTTTTCAAATTCAATACATGAGTGAGATCATGTGTTCTATGATTGTTTTTGTTTTTTGGGTTTTGGCTTTTGTTTTTGTTTTTTGGTACTGAAAATTGAACTCAGGGCCTTGCGATTTCATGTGGTATGTGTCTCTCTGTGCCAGACTTATTTTGTTTAACATGATGTCTTCCAGGTTTATCCATGCTTTTGCAAATGAAAAAATTTTCTTTTTTCCCTTAAGACTAAATAGATTTCCATTGTAAATACATAGTACTTTTTTGCTTATTCATCCACTGGTGGATTCTTAACTCCCTATTTTAAGTATTTTGAATAATACTATAGCAAGTAGGGGAGCACAGATATCCACACAACACAATGATTTCCCTTCCCTTGAAAATATATCTAGGAACGGGATTGCTGGATCATACTGCATCTGTACTTTTTAGTTTTTTAAGAAAACACCATAGTGTTTTCCATAATGACTACATTAGTTGACCTATCGCTTAACACTGAGAAAGGGTACTTAAAAGCCCATATTTTGATTAATCTAATAGCTATGACTTCAAGAGGGTCTGAGTAACTGAGACCATGGATGACATGCCTTGATACATATCTACATATCTTATCTTGAAGTCTATATTTATCTATCAATCGATCTGTCTTGATATAGACCATAGACCGTGTGTGTGTGTGTGTGTGTGTGTGTGTGTGTGTATTCTCTGAGAGAAAGCCACTAGAGTGCAAAGATTACGTCTTATTCAAATTCCATTTTGCCACAATATTCACAGTATGATAGATATCATTAAGTGTTTGTGAGTGACCATAGGGTTAGGAAGTATGCAGAGAAGATTGGTTAAGAATAAAAATGGTAATGTTAATTAACCTCATTACAAAATATATTGGTTAATGGGATTCAAATTCATGCACTATCTGTGAAAGACAATTTCTAGTGATATGACTCAAAACATTTAAAATTGTTTCTATCCTTTGACCTAAAGATTACATGCTATGAACTAATAACTAAGAAAACTAACAGATATGACAAAAATATAAATGTGTAAGGATGTTATTTCAGAACCATTTATGATAGTGTAAAATTATATAAAACTGAAAGTTCTATAATAAAAGACTATTTAAATCAGGACTGTGGTGATTAAGCTTAATTGTCAACTCGCTTGGTTTGGAAGGTGCCTGAAAATTAGGAAAACCCACTTCTGAGTGTGTATGGATAAGCCATGGAGGCATGAGTTTGGGGTCTTTATCTGGGTCTTGGAACTTCCCTCTCTGGCACCATTCTCCTGCTCTGCTCTGAGGTGAGCAGTATTCCCCCATATTTCTGCCTTTGAGCCAGTCAGCCACAGCCTTAATAGTCTGAAACCAAATCAAACCTCTCCTTATACAGGTTGTGAGTGTCAGGCATTGTGTCTAGTGACAAAAAATTGACTAATACAATGCTACATATTTTCAGTGTTCTCACAAAAATGATGCTGACTGTATTTGCTTACATAGAAAGTCAATTAAAATTTAAGTTTGAAAGATGATGAATAATAGAACAAAAATTAATCCACAGTAGGTGAGGAAATCCAGTCTTCATGTGTCAAAACTGGATTAATTAAAGCAATTAATGAAACATATTACATCAACAGACTAAAGAAGAAACTCATTTGAAAAATCTAGTACCAATTCATGATAAAAACTCTCAGAAAACTAGAAATAGAAGCTTCTTGAGTTTGATTTTTAAAATCTACCAAAAGCCTTAAGCTAACATTATATTTATTGGAGAAAAAATAGATTTTTCTCCTCATAATACAAAGAAAAATTAGAGGATACCCCATTTCACTACTTCTATTAAACATCTTAGTGAATGCAATAAGACAAGACAAGGAAATAAAAGGTATACAGACTGGGAATGAAAAAAAGTTACATTTGTTCACAGATGGTATAATTTTTTATCTAGGAACTCCAAAAAATTAACGACAAAAATAAAATTTGTGCACTAATGAGAAGTTAAGATAAGATTGAAGGATAAAAAGACAATATGTACATGCATCTGCAATTAAAAATTGAAATATTAAAAAAGACACATTTTACAATATCACCAAAAGTAAATATATAAATTAAATAACTATTAAAGAAATACAATATGCATGATCTATATAATAAAAACTAAAAAACTCTGATGAAAGAAGTCAAATATCCTCTAAATAAATGAAGAGATATTCTATGTTTATGCATGGGAAAACTTAAGGTGGTTAAGATGTCAGTTCCTCCTAACTTCATCTATAGATTCAACACAATCTCAATCAAAAACTTAGCAAGTTATTTTGTGGCTATTAAAAATTTGATTGTAAATCTTATATGAAAAGATAAGAAGTCCAGAACTGCTGACATGATATAGAACAAATTCAAAAGGCTTTAGCCCACACATCTTTGAAAAAGTAAGATAGGTAATCCAATTGAAAAGGTATGCTTTTTTCCCCAACAAACCTTACAGGAACAATTTGGCATCCACATGCAAAAACACAAATTTTTGCACAGCTCTTACATCTGTCTCAAAATTCACAATTCTTCGTAGACCTAAAGTTGCTCTAAAAAGTCTATCTTTTTTAAAAAAAAATGGATTAAGATCTGAAGTGAAGTGTTGGAAAGAAAATGATATCTTAGTGATGAGAATTATTTTAAATTAAATGCTGAAATTTTAAATCAAAGGCCAACAAATTATTTTCAGAAAAGGCAATTGGAATCTCCACTTCTATTAGCATGTTACCTGGACATGCTTTCTTACTATAAACTGTTAGAAAACACAATATACAGAGCAACTATTTTCAGATATTTGACAACACTCTGTGATCCAAGGGAGAAAGGAAGCACAGAAGGCAAATTGCCCTGACTTTCTTCCTGAGGTCAGTTTTTGGACCTCAGTGGAGTAGGAAGGACTCAAGTAGAGTATGACAGGATGACAGGAAGGCTGAATTGAGACTGATAGAGTTTGAGGAATCTGAAATGACCAGAATTGCAGAGCAAAATAATTAAGATGGAGTTACAGAGGAAGAGCTTCATAAATATGCACAGGTACCTACTAGTCTTTTGCTGAATTCCAAGCCTTGGATGTGTTGATAATTAGGGTGAGATTTCTACATAATTGTGTTTGAGACTCACTCCAGAGATTGGTAGAATATGTATCTAGTTGTGGGTGGGTGGGTCGTGGAGGTGTGGCCTTGGGCTTTATGTCTGGTCTCTTACCTTTCTTCTCTGGCATTATTCCCCTTCTCTCATTACTGATGAACTAAGCAACTTTGCTCCTGAATGCCCTTCCGCTGTGATTTCTCTGCCTTGGAGCGAGATTATTATGGGATGAACCATGTGCATATTAAACTTTTCCTACATTGTAGATGTTGAGTGTTGTGTCTCTGATTAGTACAGATGTATAGGATGAAACTCCCAAAGTTCTGATAAACATAAACTGAATAAATCCTCACACTTGCACAAGACTTGGAGACATTTGAGTTCTGACCAACCTTAAAGATGTCACTCAACCACAAGGACGCTCGGGAGAGATCCTACAGTGTTCACAATGTAGAAATAAGCCTGACTAGCCCTATAGGAAAGGTTACTCTCTAGACTCATCCTAATTAAGCTAAAAACAAATAAGTTAACCGATTTCATAAGGAAAAAATATTTTTGGTTTCTTAAAAAACATAAAAAAAACCTTTTTGTAAGGAAACTACTTTTTAAATCACACTAATTTTTAAAGAAAAAAGTCACATTAATTTATAAGAAACCTAACTGAATATTAAAATAAACTTCACACTTTTTGAAGGAATGCAAGATACAGGTACATAACAAAATGATATTCACAGTACATGATATGCAATAAAACTCAAGATATCTACAAATAAACAGAAAAATGTTCCATAATCAGGGGGAAAATATGTTAATAGGCCCAGTCTCAGAAATGACAGATCAGATGACACTAACAGAGACATTAGACATCTATTACAAAGACAGTCAAGGATTCACAGGGAAAAAAATTAACATTGGAGACAAGTGAAAAAATATAAAAAGAGCTGGGGATTTAGCTCAGCAGCCTAAGTGCCTGTCTGGCAGGCGCAAGGTTGTGAGTTTGATCCCCAGTACAAAAAAAAAAATTAAAAATATAAAAAGAATTAAAGAAAACTTGTAAAGATGAAAAAAATCTCAAAAAACACTGATAAGATTAATAGCAGTTTATTGCATACACCACAGAAAAGATCAGTAATTTAAATGCTTGGCAATAATAAGAAAAAAATACAACAGAGAAAGGAAAGGTTCACAAAATAAACAGACCATCAGTGACATATGGAATTATATCAAGCATTCTACCTTGTGTATTTTTAGTCCCAAAAGGAGGGAGTTAGCAAAATATTTGGAGAAATAATGACAAAAATCTTTTCAAATTTGATGAGAGAATAAACCCACAGATCCATGAAGCTCAAAGAACCTAAAGCAGGATAAACATCAAAAGACCTACAACAAAGTACATCACAATCAAATTGTTGAAGTCCAGTGATAAAGAGAAAATCTGAACAGCAGCCAAAGAGGACACACTATAGAGAGAAAAATAAGCATAATAATAACCACAGACTTCTAAAAAGTAGTGTAGCACAAAACATAAGATATAATCTAGAAAGTGCTGAAAGAAAGGCAAAACTGACAACCTAGAATCCAATACCCATAGAAAATATCCTTCAAAAGTATTATTAAGAAAAACCTTTTTCATAGAAACAAAAGCTGTGATAGTATGTCAGTAGCAGACCACCACTATAAAGAATATTATAGAAAATTCATCTGGCTAAAAGTGATATCAGATGGAAATTAAGATCTTTACAAAGGAATTGCAATTCCTAGAAATGGTAAATATTTGTGTTAACTAAAAATGAATCCACAGTGTCAGAAAACCAACTGGTTAATTACCAGATATGGGAGTAGGACAGATTACAGGTGGATATGGGAAAACATTCTGAGTAACAGATATGTTACTCTAAGCATGCAATCTAATTGACATTAATTATACCTCATGAAGAGGTAATAGAATAAAAATGCAATTTACCATGAAATATTTACCATTAAAGAAACATGTTCATTTTTGTTTGGTTTTTGTTTTGTTTGAGCCAAGGTCTCACTATGTAACCCAAATTGGTTCAAACTCATAATCCTTTTGCCTCAGTACCCAAAGTACTGGGGTTGCAGGTATGTGCCACCATGCCCTCCTAGGAAACATATTATGTGCAATCAGGACCACCACCCCTCCCAATTAAAAAACACACACACACACAAAAAAAAATCTTTTTAACCTTTCCTAAAGACCTCACTACAACAGCCTAAACCAATGGTAAATTGTGAAGGATGAGTACAGTAATTTAAGCATGGCATCTGGTTTTCAACATCGGAGTAATTATTGTCAGGCAGAAAGTCTTACTGCATGTTGCTAACTTCCACAGTCATTTCTGTGTTCTCACGTTATGTGAGCCTTTCACAACACTTGGCAAGCCGATCGTTCCTTCTTGCTGAAAAATTTATCTTCATTTGGTGTTCATATTTACCTTTACTTCACTAACCATTTCTTAACCTTCCTTGCATTTGTTGACCCAATATCTAAGTGACAGGATGCCTCATTCTTGGATCATTTCTCTATCTAAACCCACATCTTTGGGTGCTTCACCCAATATTACTGCTTGAAATATCATCAAACTGTTGATAGCTATCAATTTCTATGTTCACTCTGGACTCTGCTTTTGAATTCCAGAGGTATTTGTCCTAATGAATCATCCTTGTTTCCATCTGTTTAATAGAAATGTCAAACTTTTCATGCACCAAAATAAAATCCTTGATGCCTTTTCTGTTTCTTGACTATTCCAGTTTCCCTCATTTTAGTTAATGACAATTTCATTCTTCCAGTTGTTTGTACCAAATACCTTGCTTTATATCATAACTGAAAGAAATTTCTATTGGTTCTACTTTGAAATACATTCTGCATCCAGTAACTCAACATCTCTATCACTAGCACCATTAACCGTCACTCTCATTGTTGCAAAAGCCTCCTAATTAGCTTTCCTAATTTCATAAATTTCCCTCCAATCAATTCTTCCTCCATGTACCTGTATGATGTGCTCTCACGTACTTCTTTAAGCATGCTTTCTTGGTAGAGACTTTCTTTTTCAGTGGCTCTCTGTGATACTGGAGCCAGACTGCAGGCATTCACAATCCCTTAGTAGTCTCTCCTCTCTGCTAGTATTGTTCTTCCCCCATGTACCTGTATGATTTGCTCTCTCAAGTACTTCTTTAAGCATACTTTCTTCATACAGACTTCCTTTTCTAATGGCTCTCTGTAAAACTGGAGCCAGACACCTCTCCTCACAATCCCTTATTATTCTCTCCTCTTAGTATCCACAATCCCTTAGTATCCTGTCCTTTATTTATTTCTAAAGCATTTGTCAACTTCTTTTACATTTGTAATTTACGGATTTTATTTATTATTTCCCCCACTCTAAGCTCCATGTAAACTACATTATTAAAAGTTTAGTTTATCTGTTTGGCTCATCACTTTATCCTAGGAACCTTGATTTCATTGTATACATTCAACAAATAAATTTTTGAGTGAATGAATGAAGCAATAAATGAAGTGACTGCCAACAAAATAGAATGATATTTTTCGATTATTCATAAAGTATTAAAAATGTATTATTTAAATAAACTTATATTTTAATTCTAATATTGCAAATGACTTCAAAGAATATATTTTTTAATGTTCAGTGATGCCAGTTGTGTGATTACGTTTTAACTACTAAATAAAAATAAAGTAAAGCACCACTTCTGAGTTGAAAACTTGCTAAAAAGAACAGTGTATTAATGAAATCACCATTAGTCCTGAAACCATAGGGATACTAGTGACTTTTGCTACAATAAAATAGTATAGCTGTTCCTTGTCTAGTCAGTTGCTGGTACTTTTTCCCTTACTTTGAACCTGACATGTAACTTAAAATGTGACTCCAAGGATATTTTTCCATGAGTACATAGCAGACATGAGTACAATAAGACAGAGATCAGACAGACAGAGAACAGTCAAGGGAAGTATCACTGGTTCACAGGCTTCACTTTTTTAACCTCAGAATTGTATTTGTAGGTGTATTTCAAGTCTATAAAAAAACTTACAAAAAAGAAAAAAAATGGCAGTATTCTACCAATTATTTTAATGTTTTACTGTGGCATAATTACTAGTCCATCTTTTGTACCTTTTGTTTTCCTTATTGAAATTGACTAACGGGGTGGGGCTGTATTGACTTCTGGAATTTAAAAACAAATACATACTTCTCCGAATTTACCTAGGAGATGATAATATTTGCATGTGTTAGTGGTATAAGAAGCAAAATAAAATCAATAATTCTCTCACCAAGGGAAACATGGTCAACATTTTTATTATGCACAGGCTGGCTTCATATACTCTTCTTTGTACCTTCTGTCTACCTTTCCATGAGCAAAGAGAAAGTCTTATTTATTTGACTTTCTCACAAGGTAACTTCTCCTTTCGTACAATATATCTAACTGTAATCATAAAAATGTCAATCAAATAATTTGTCTTAAATTAATATGTCTACTCTCCTTGAATGCATGTGATAGACTTTACAGTATTTTCTTTTTTAAAAATACAGAAATCTTACTCTTTTTTACTAGAACTAAAGCATATGACTTTTTTTCCAGATATAAACCTGTATCTCAGAGGATAATTAAGAAAATTACACCTAAAAAAAAAGTAATGTACTTTACTTTTTACCTTCATGAATCCAATAAATTTATTTAAACCTTTCAGGCTATTTCCTTCACATGTGTTTCTTTGAAAAAATTGTTTTAAACTAAAAGAGGAATAAAAAAGCCATACTTCAGCAAATTTGGTTGTAGTAAAACACTGTTACCCATTTGCTAATTAACTGGATTTCAGTAAGTTTTTTAAAAGCCTCCTAGAGAAGTCTACATTATGTAAATGCTCACGATGTTGCACTTAGCTCTTGTTTTCCCGTGCAAGCCTGGCGGGTAAAGATGGGTTTCACATCCAGACTCAGACCTCTCAGTGTAGATCAGCTGCTTTGTGTTGACCCCCACTGTCTTCTCCACAACTGAGTTTCTTTGGGGAACCCCACTTTTTTGGTTGGGTGCCTAGGGACCTGCATAGTTTTAGAGATTTCCCCTGAGTGAGACTATTTCTATATCCCATTTATCTGCTGTGATTTTACCCCACGTGAAGTGAATTCTCAATGATAGTTACTAAGATACTTGATTCTCTGAATATTTACCGATAGCAGGATATTTTTTTTTAATTTCCTGATTTCACAATCCCAGATGCTGAACACTGTCTTCAGAATTAGCAAAAGCAAAATGTTTCTTTCTTTCCTGTCTCATTTTTAGCCCAACCTATTACCCCTTCCAAAAGCCTGTGTGATAGCTGGGTCAGCTCTCCCAATTTTCCTCTTGTTTTGATAAGTTAGTTTTTCTACAAATTCTTCTTTTTGTTCCTAAGATATAACATTCTAGATGCCGCATACAGTATGGTAACGGAAACTGCTCTCTTTTCAGAAATTGCTGTACTTCTCAGTGCACTTCTACCCAGAGACATACTGTGCTTTCTTGAGGCTTCTGCTCCAAGCATTTTTTAATAGACCCTTAAATTGACTTCTCTTCTTCTGTTTACCCAGTATGTTCCATGTTCATGGGACTTATGATTGTTTTTGACCACTTCTCTCCTCATTGCTTTGCAAAGATTATGTTTATTCTCATGATTTCAATGACATCATTAACTCCATATCTTCATCTTTAGCCTAGATGTCACTCATGTAGTTTAAATGTACTTATCTCATTGGTCATGTGGTTCCCCCAATTTGACATTATTTTCCCTTTCTGAGCTTTGTTTGTTCTCACATCTTTGCTACATACTCTTCCTTCATTATTTCAACACATAATTCAAAGACCACCACTTGTGTGAAAATTTCCTTGAATCTGGTTGTTATGCCCTCCATTTGCAGGCAGGTAAACAATTCTGATGTTCAGGATGATTAATTTTAAACAGTCATGGGAAAAGAATCCTTGCGTAACAAATAGAAATTGAATATGGATGACTTCATGAAATTATAATATATGGTAAGGAAAGGATTTTGTTCCTATTTCACCTATGTTTTGGTAATAATTATTAAACATTAGCACTAAAGTAAGTGATTAATAAGAGCACATTGATTGAATCACAGGGAATTAAAGGACTAGAAATTCAATCAGATAACAATTTTTCATGCAGTAGTTATTTCAGCTGTAACTGGTTGAGTTTATAAAGATTGTTTCTATTCTTCATGGTTACTTATGAAAATACAGGTATTAGAGCTTTACAGAGAAATAGAACCAATAGAATAAGTTTATACAAACATATGCATTTATATTTGTGTAAAATGAGACTTACAGATATTGGCTTACATGGTTATGAAGGGCAGGAAGTTTCACAAGATGCCATCTGTAGGTTGGAAAACCAAAGGGAGATCAATAATATAATCAGATGGAGTCTGTAAAAATGAGAAGTACTAGGAGACCTGATGGTAACTGTGAGTCTGAGACTGAAGGTCTGAGATCAGGGGTGGTTAACAGTGGCAGGCAATACATGCTAATGTAAATGCTGAAGTCTAAAGATTGGGGAATCAGAAACTCTGATACACAAAGACAGAAGATGGACGCTGTAGGAAACCAGCCTACTAGGAATGCCTAACTAGAAGGGGTGAACAGAGATTAAGGGCAAGGCACAGAGATAATTTTTCAAGAAGGAGCCAGGGGGCTCTTGCCTCTAGTGGACCAAGACCCCTGAGCATCTGGCTCACCTTGCTTTCATATACTTGGACTTGGGAGTAAGTAATTGGGGTAACAGAAGATTTGCCTACCTCTTGTTATTTATAGTATATATCCAGGTAAACAACTGGATCTCAGTTATGGTCTCTTCCCTGGAACTTGCAATGTGCTAGCATGCCAGTATGTTGCTTAAGGAGCACAGCCTGCTATGTTTCTCCTTTGTGCTCACAGAGAAGGTCAATTAGGTCTCAATCTTCATTATCTATTCTCCTACAAGACACTGCAACTCAACAACAATGAAAAAAGATGAGAAAATTCACCTTTCACAGTGAAGGCAACTCTAGGGTATGCCTGCCTCAGCTGGCTGTTTGTCAGCATTGAAAGGTTTTTTTTTTTTTACTTAATTTTCCTGCCATACTTTTTTTGTGTGTATGTTTTCAAGCTGATTTATTTTAAGGAGTATATAATAGAATAAAACCAATGAAAACAAACCAGTGTAAGAGATACAGGACTTCAAAACATGGTAACTACTGTTGATTTCATGATATTTCATATTGCTGTACTTTTAATACATAAAGATCATGTTCATCATAGGGAAGTAGTGTCTGTACATAATATATATTTTGATTATTTTTTCCTGATTTCTCCTCCCCTCCCATTAACACTTTTCCCCTTCCTTATTAACAAAAACTTTATTTGCATTTTTCCTTCTATTCTCTTTTTTTTTCCTTTCCCCTTCCTTCCTTTCCCTCTCTCACCTTCCTTATTTCCCTTCCAGAAGAATGTTTTCTTCCTACTTCCCAAGGTCTACTCTAAAAGGTTCATCATCACTGTAGTAGATGGTACCTACCCACATTAGTGAGTGTGTTATCTTCTCATGACTCTTAATCTTGGCATGTCAACTTGACTAGATTAAGAAATGCCTAGAAGATTAGTGAAATTCACTTCTGGGTGAATCTGTGAGGTGTTTTCAAAGATGATTGGTATGTGGACAGGAAGGAAGGATCATGCTGATTGCAGATGGGGCCATCCACAGACTAGAAGCTTGGAGAAAATAAAAGGGAAAGCAGGAGGAATTTGTGCATTTGAGGAATTCCAGTTGGCTTGAACTGACTAATACTGCCATCACCTATGGAAATGAGGCTCCAGTTTCTTTAGCCTTCCAAAGAAAACTCAGCTTCAGGAAGCTTCTAGGCCTTCCGTCTCAGACTGATGCTGCATCCTTCGTCCCTCTTGTTCTGTGTTTCAAGCTTCTGGACTGAGCAGCTACAGGATCCTCAGGCTTTCCCATGTACACACAACCACTGTGGACTCTCCTGCCTCTGATCTTGTAAGCTTTTCTAATAAATTCCATATATATATATATATATATATATATATATATATATATATGTATCTGTAGATTCTGTTCCACTAGTGAATTCTAACCAATACATTTTTTTATTCAATCTATTGCTTCAAATATTAATGTCTTCCAGAAACATCATCACAGACACACCAATAATAACAAATGTTTCAACAACTATCTGAACATCTTTCAGCTCAGTTGAATTTACCTATAATCATCATCATATGAATTAATTAGAAGGAAGAACAAGTAATGATTTTAAAAAGACAAGTTTCAGGCAATTTGTAACAAAGTAGGAAAACTTGAGTCATATACTTTGCAATCTGTAGGATGGCAATGGAATTAGTTTGGCTGGACAACTCTAATTTACCAAAATCATATTTTCACGTTCAAATTCAGTGGCAATGAACATTGTTTTCTAAGTTAATGAGGCAAAACATCATTCTATTACCAATGGAAACCTGGAATCCAGTAAAATCAAGGCCAAAATTAATGATACAATGACAAATGCATAGTTGTAGGTTTTCTTTGGAAATGAAAAGACAGTGCCAAGTTTCTCAAACTAATGCAGTTTTTTGTGATTTCATAGTAATGGCTAAGGTCAATGACTGTAATTAATGGTTAAAAAATATATGAAATAGGGCCAGGGATTTAGCTCAGCAGCTTAAGCACCTGCCTGGCAAGTGCAAGGTCATGAGTTCAATCCCTGGTACCAAAAAAAAAAAAAAAAAAAGTATGAAATAATTATCTAAACCTAGTTGGCAATAAGGTATGATATAATGAGTTAAAACTGGTAATTAAAACTCTTAAGAGAGAATATGAGCTTTGTTACTAAATATACACTTTAGTAAGTTCTTTCAACCTCAGCTTCTTTGCGGAGCGTTGTGAGTTCGAGGCCGGCTTGGGCTACAACGCGGCGCAAGGCCGACCTGAGCTACATAGTGCGACCCTGCCTCAAAAAAACCAGGGCCGGGAGTTTGGCTCAGTGGCTTAAGCGCCTGCCCTGGCAGGCACAAGGCTGTGAGTTCAATCCCTGGTGCTGCAAAAAAAAAAAAAAAAAAAAAAAAGTGAGTGGACTAGAATGTTTAGATCAGTTCTACTTCTGAAATCCTTTTAAGACAATATCATCATGGAATCAAGGTATGAAATAGCAAAGTGAAAAGATCAACTTAAAATGGCTTTCTAAAGTTATCTGTGTACTTCTTCTTCATTTTTCTTTTTGCAGTTTTCTGAAACATTAAGAATACAGTGGCATCATGAGACTAAGCAGAAACGATAACTCGGGAAGAATTTACAATGGTCTTTTAAGATTTTGGGGCTCCAAGGTTGTATCTATTGGGTACACTGAGTGGAAAGCTACTATTGCTGCCACAATAGAAGAAGATTGATAGGCATCAGTCACCCTGCCCATTCCACTCACAGCGGTCTATTTAGGCCCACAGGTCTGAGGCTATAAGCAGCTATCTCTATCTAAAACCAAGTAAGCTACAATTCATCAACTCTAAATCTACCCTTTCAGCTCTGATTCATGATACTGGAGTTTGGAACTCTAACAACAGCTTTTGTTTATTATTGGGTTTTAAACAGAGTTCTAGAAATAGCACTAGACAGAGACTGGAAGGCCAGAACAGGATTTGAGAGTCTTGAGTTTTTCTATTTCCTTGCCCTTCCTGTTGGCAATACTCTATATTTCAGCAGCTGCTGTGAAAGCAGCACCGGCAGTGGAGTCTACTTCTGGGTTTTTTTTTTTTTTTGAAGTCTCATAATTCGTTCACATCACTGCCTCCATGGCAACCAAGAGCAGAGTGCACCCCCTCCTCTGACGGGTGCTCCAGTCCCCCTCATTGCTCACTCCAACGGGTCCATCTTCCTTCTTCCGTTCCTTTAGTCTGAGAGGTGCTGCATTTTGCAGTTCCCTTTCTTGTATTTCCTTGATGTTTCATGTTGCTCTTTTGTTTCTTTAACACCTGTGTAGCCACCTCCATGTATTAAATTACAATCCTGAAGTACCAACCGTCGTGTCACTTTTCCAGATTTGACTTTTGCTAAGATACCATATAGGATTCGGAGAGTTATCTTCACTTCTCAGTGATTTGTCAGCACTCTCAATAAAGAAGAATAAATGGACATCTTACATCCAACTCAACAAGATTCTGGAAGGGTGATCATCAGACTCCTATTCCTTAACACTGACAATCTTTATCAGTATTTATTTTTCTAAACTGTTATTATGTATCATTAATGGATTGAGAGTTCTTCAAACTTCATTTCTTTTTTTTATTAGTATATGTTTGCCATATATAATGATTACATTTATCATGGGGGCTTTGTACATGCATATAATACATTTTAATTCTTTTTTCACCCCCAACCCCTCTGACCCCTTTCTGCCCCCATCTTTTTTTCTTTTTTCTCGTTGCTGAGACAAAATACCTGATGCCCAAAATTAAGGAAGAAAGAGTTTATTTCTTACAGCTTTTGGGGGTTTCAGTCCATACTCAGTTGGCTCCAAGGCAGTGTGGCGTGGTGGGGCAGCCATTCATGGTGGCCACAAAACAGCCTGGTGTGAACCAGCAGGAGAGGGAAGACACATCTTCTTCCTGCCCTTACACTGTATGTCGCCTCCATCCCTAGGTGTGTGCAATCCTCACATCGCCAATCCCAGCACTAGACAAAAAACCAATCAGCAACACTAGACTCAGCTGTGTCCATGCCATGATTCCATGAGACTTGGCGGGCCATAGGAACATAACTGTAACAGCCCCTCCAAGTTGATTCCTCTCCCATTTCCATTCCTTTCCTCAATTACTTTTTTTCCATCCCTTTTCTCTCTCTTCCCTTCCTCTCCCTCCATCTCTCATTCCCCTTTCAATTTGAAAAAGAGCTCTTGCTATCGATCTTTTAATTTGTGCTTTATTTATAGTTTGTGTTTCCTCACATAAGAGAAATCATGTGATACTTAAGCTCATATGTCTGATTTATTTTATTTAATATGCATTCAAGGTGCATTCATTTACCTATAAAGCCTACTAAATCATCATAATTCAGGTAATTATGGAAGGGAAGAAGGACTGATTTTATCAGCGAAAAAGATGAAGGGATAGGAATGTAAACCCTTGTCTAAGGTTTCAAAGAAACTCAAAAGAAGAATAAGAAATTTAACTTATATTTCTACAGTCTTAGATTAGACTAGATCAAATTGCTTCAAAGGATTAATCCTTTAAAATTTTATAACAAAATTCAAGAAAGTGTTTTTCAATTTTTCTTGACGATATGGGAACAAATTTCAGTATATATTTTGACCATATTAAGTTGCTCGTGTATACTGTCTAACAATAAACTTTCACAAACCTATTTCCCCTGACTTCATCTCACAACTGCTGTAGAATTTCACAATGTAAAGTTTCCTCTGCATTACACAGATGAGAAAATTTATACTACAGAAGATTACAGCAACTCACTTAAGATCATTCACCTGGTAGGTATGGAGTTCCAAAGCCATGTAAGAAGTATTGAATGACTCTGTCTACCCCAAGTCTAGTAATTTCTCCACTATATAAAACTGCCTGGGTAATATTATGTATATTCATGCTGACAGCTTTAATGTGGTAACTCCTTTCATTCTTTTTTACAAAAAAGAGCATTCATCAACAATTAATATGAGTCATCTGAAAAGAATTATACTTTTGACTTAATTACTTTATAATTGATAACATTTTAACTTGGCAAAGGCAGAAAGGTATCAATTGAATTCAAATTATCATAAGGGATAATAAGGAAAAACATTACTCTATTACTTCAGGAAATCATTATTAAGCAAAATAAGTAATGAAAGCAAACCAAGTCTTACCAATTCCTTTTAAAGGATAACCTTACTTTGTGGGGAATATATGTTATTAGCATCTGAAAGAAAGCCAAGGTTTTGTTCTAAGTGGCAAATTCTAAGTTAACGTGCAAAGGATAGTACCTCTTTGTAATTCATTCAGTAATGCAATACGTTATTGAATAGAAAGCACCATTTAGACTTTACATATTGAGCAATTGCTCATCTGCAAAATGTCAGAATGCCAAAAAAGCAAAGGAGCAAGTTACGAAGGATTTCTAGTTTCTTAGATAACAACTTAAAGCAATATAATATTGTTCTGATTAATAGTTATATATTAATAGTAATGGCAAAGTCATACTGCTCCAAATTCAACAGTGAAAGCTATGTCAGTTTATATTTTCAGGAATTCAACATGACTGCTTGCAGCTGATTCAGTTCATATTTTATTTCAAGCCATTGTGATAAAAAAACAGTATCAGGAGGAAAAATTCCTATTATTTTAAGTCATGTTGATGGGTACGTAAATGAGAGTAACACCCAGCATCTGTGGTATCTACAGGTAATTCAAAGTGGAAATTTACAGTATACTTTGCTGAAGTGATGTAAACAGAGTGCATGAGATTTTCAGTCCTGAATTAATCCATGTCCCAGTGTAGCCCTATTACTGGCATTTCAGAGTGCTGTGGGCTCCATCTACAGTCTTTCCAGGTTCTTGCTGTCCTGAACAAAGAATTGGACAAGACAGACACAAAAGATAGCAAAGTTTTACATTTGCTGACGATAGGAAAAGAACTATGTTCTGCAGAGTGAGAGTGGTCAACTGTAAAAGAGAGAACACGGTGGCCATGAGGTTAATGGCCAATATCTGTTGTACACTCCCTTGCCACCCATTCTCCAGGATGATGTCAGATCTAAGCCATCCTGGATATTTCAGTGCCAGGATCTGCTTGATTTTGCACCAGAAAAAACTGAAGAGAGCACTTGGTGTCTTGGACCTCCATGATTGACAGGTCACACCCATTGGTCCAGCTGACTGGCCACACCCTAATCTGCCTCAGCCCCCGCTCCTCACCTTTGAATCTCTCCTAGTCCATATTCAACCTTCCATTTCTATATTCCATTTCTTTTTTTGTCACTACCCTTTTGCAGTATGCTGGTACTCAGTCAAGAATGAAAGTCTCCACCAATGCTCAGCTCAGGAAAGCCACCATAAGACACACACCTCATTCTCATCTATAAATACCTTCCTGATGTTTAAACTTCTGCTAAGTGGCAAGTAAGAAGCAGTTCCTCTTTTCCAAATAAGCTTGGAGAGAAACGCTGTTGGGGAAAATTGGGAAATCTTCCATAAGATTCTGGCAAATCTCATGGACATGACCATACATGTCATAAGTGGTAGGTTTCCATTCACAAGATCAAGACGGCAGGGTACAGATCTGATTGAGGAGCAGGAGTGAAGTGCTGTCCTGGGTCTCCTGGGGAAGAGAATTGCATAGGACAATAAAGAAAAGGCCTAGCTTACCATTTGCTGTTTGTGTCTATGTCCATTTTCTAGAATTTGGCTTTGGGACAGTTTTGCTGATATACTGTTCCAAGAGCTCCCTTCAAATCCTGGGAAAGATTTGTTAGGGCTCAGAAAATGCTTAGTGACTGGTGCTGGCTTGTTTAGAGGTCCTAGAATCTGCCTCGGAATCTCAGTCCCTTTGACTTTCCATTTTTCCTGCCTCTCACAGCACTGGGAGAGGTTTTTGACAAAGTTCCTTTGTCTACCTGATTTGATTTACCAAAATAGGAATACTACTGCCTTCAGTCTTCTTGCCAATATTTCTTTAACCAAAGAAGACTAAATTTATATCACAGGAAGAGGGACTAAAATCTGTCGACACAACTAGACAGACTCTTGTCACACGCAATTGTCCCTTATTTTGGTTCTATTCAGTATTCTAAAGGTAATGATTTAATAGCATTGTCTGCCTATTGCCTTTGTTCCCTACTTCCCTCTCCCTCATAGAGTATTTAAACTTTAGCTATCTCAACTTTTCTTTAAATATCGTACTGCGTTTCGCTCTGATATTTTTGCACATTAATAAGTTTGAATGTCTTTTCTCCTATTTAATCTATCTATTGTCAGTTTATTACTATAAATCTTCAAGGAGTGAAGGTAAGGCTTTCCTTTTGGCTTTAAGGCTTCAAAACCTTAAACTCGTGGTGTGCAGGGCAAGTAGTCCTCTCTATGCACACTTTCTCTAAAAGTGCAACATTTCAAAAACTAAAATGATATGTTGGCCTTATTAGAGATAATAGAACAAAGTATTAAAAAAAAGACTAGGAGAGTCACAGAGAAATCAATGAATAAATGCTAACACTTTTAATTCACTCCCATCACATCGAACAGTAGGACAGGCTTTGCCTAACTCTATCCCCAGTCTTTTTTGATGTAAAAAAGAGGATTTCCTTCAGGGTACACCCAGCACTCAAAGATCATAAGAATAAACTCATGAAACCAATTTCAGAGGGGGTGTATGGGTATTATATAAGATGAATAGGAAGAGAGTGGGGAGCAATTCCTAGATTGCTAGGTTACAAGCAGAACATTTATGTATAGCCAAACCAGCCACAACTCCAGATTAGTCATTCTCACAAGAGAGATGAAAGATTTGCTACCCTAAGATTCAGCAACTTCATATTTACCTCCCCAACTGTATTTCTAGGTTCATATTTTCTTCCCAAATTCAGATTTGTACCTGGCAAGGAACGTTAGGTGGATATGAGCTATGTCTTGTTGTCAGGTTCAGGGTGTAGAGGTTCTGTGTTTATGTTCCATCAACTGGGGTAAGGACAAGAAATGACTTGACCAGAATGGCCTTGAAATTCAGGTAGGGTAGAATAGCAACAGTAGTGAAAACAACTACACTCGATGCTCCTTAAATTCTCATTCTTTTCCAGGTGTAGATCCAGAAATTTTACATGCATTTGTTATAACACTTAAGACTCAAACCCTAAAGGTAGATTTTTTTTCAATTTCCATTTCATAGTTAAGCAAACTGGCACAACCTCTTCAAAGTCATTTAAGTAGCAAGTCAGAGCAGTAGGGCTGGAATTCACTTATCTCCAGCCATTGTTTTAACCTGAATTTCTACTGCAATACTTCCCACTGCAATACCTCCCACAAAACAGGGGAGAAACGTACCTAGGAAGAAAGTTGAGGTCATAAATTGGAGCAACTAAAAGAGATTTTAACAGTTAAACTAGCAGCAAAGAAATTTTAACAGTTAAACTTGATAACAAGAGACAAAGAAGGGAAAAAGAATTGCATATCCAGCACATGTGGAGGGAAACATACACAAACTTAGCAAAGCTTGGTTTTGTGGGAAGAACTAGCTTTGGTGTAGGCAAAACCCACTTTGTCCACGTGCAGAGGACTCTTAGAAGCTGCCACATAAACAAGACATTATGCAGCAATACCCACAATTACTCAAAATTACTAACACAATATTGCTTCTAGAAAGGCTCAAATAAAAAAGCAATATTTGTAAGTCCTTCACAAACTGATTTGCAAATAATTTTCCTGAGATACCTTCATGAGAGGGGAGTCTAAATTGTACTCATTTGTGTTTTGTAAATGTGCAGGTTGTTAAAATTCCCATGACTCTCTATTCAAGTTCTTTGACTTTTAAAGTTAAATTAAATTGTATTAGTTTTTTTGTTTTGTTTTGTACCGGGCATTTTGTTTTTGTCATTAATGGTAGCAACTTCCTATTTAGAGAAAATCATGTGATTTACATACCACATCATTAAGGGATAAAGTCATTGATGCTTTCGTTTTCAATTTTGAAATCTTATGGAAGCCTAATACACACACACACACACACACACACACACACACACACACACTTTATTTATTATTATAGCTTTGGGATTTCTTATTTTCCTATCACTGGTTTTTGAAATAAATAGTCATATTTCTTCAATCATCCATCCAAGTCAAACACATTTTTGGGGTATATTCAGCAAGATTATAACTACTAACAGCTGGCATTTTCAAACATTAAAGAGATATCTATATCAGATGCTGTGGGTATTTCAGGATTATTCTTCTATTTTCTTTCTTTGATGATCTCTCAGCCTAAGGCCATCGGGCTATACATTGTGATGGAAGTTCAGAGGACAGGCAGCTACAAGCACCATGTTCAGACATGATTCACTCAGGACATAAGGTAACATTTACGACAGGTAATCGTGGTCACAATCCACAGAAGCAAAAAATTGTTCCACTTTATCTCTTCTTGGACACAACACATACAAAAATGACTGGCAAAAGTAGACACTTTCTAATAACAGCTTCTCACAGTCATGGAGAGATGAAATTGTCACTACGATGTGTGTACCATGGGGGTGAGGCCACTCTCAAAGACACCTGTGCTCTTTTCTTAGTATTATGATGGAAAAACTTCTAGACATTCGAATCCCAATTGAAAGTTTCTTGAGAAAAATAATAATAATATTTCTGTATGACTTTGAGTAAGCAATAAAATAATGTTATAATATTATAATTCTATACTTTCCAGAAAAATAACTATTGGAAATGATGACTATGGACAGCAGTACATGCTGCTACCAGTCCAATTTAAATTCTCTGGGACTACAGTTATTTAACTGAAGCATAATTGAGATGGTCACCTGTTGGTGCTCTTTTTCTAAATTACTGTAAGAATATTAGGAAAAAATGGTCAATAACTATATTCAATTAGTATAGGCCTGGTCTCTTGAGCAGGGAATTTGAGTCCAGTCTAAGAAACTATGACAACAACCCATAAAATTCACTGTTATGGTTTGTGTCTGAATGCCCTCACCACCAAAGACTCATGCGGTCATGGCAGGTGGGTTTTTGCAAGGAGGCTGAATCTAGAGTTTGTGACTGGTTTATTGTCTAGTGCTATGATTGGGGGTGTGAGTGCTATGCCCTAGGGAGGATACCCTGCATACAATATAAGGAGGGAAAGAGGCTTGATCTTCCCTCTTGCTCTTGTTGCTTTTGCCGTCTTCTGCTTCCGTGAATTGTTGCCCCTCTGCTAGACCACCCAGCCTTGGAACCATCTGATTATGGGCTGAAACTTCTACAAATGGTGATCTAAATAAAACTTTCCACCTTTAACTTTGGGTGTCAGGTATTTTGTCTCAGCAACAAGAAAAAAAATTACTAAGACACACAAAACTTCTACTTGGACCAGCCTTATGCCAACTTTACCCAGGCAGTTGGCTGTGGTAAAAGGATAGCATGACTTACTGCAAAATTTCCTTAAAGTTGAAAGAATGTCATTTGTCATTTGTCTGTGACACTAAAGCTTCAAGGGGAAGAGAACTGAAAGCAATAAAACCTACATAGCAAAGTTCAGGGTTTTCTGAACTTTTGGACAAGAGGAAGCTCAGGTGCTGATGTGGTTAAGGCTGTAGACTCATTTTTCTAGTATATGAATATTACACTAAGATGAAACTTTAAAAAACAGGAAGAAATAATCTCATGGGCCTTCAATTGCCTGAGTAAAAATCTTAGCAACAGAAAAACAAAAGGTAGATTATAAAAAGATATAGCTATTCCAAGACCAATTTCTGGAGAAGAGGTCTGTGCACATCCTTACCAGTTCTTATCCAAATGGTATATATTATTGCTTTCTTTTCTACTTTTTAGTTTAAACTTATCTTTAGAACAGAGGTAGAATTCATTCAAAATTAAAGATAACATAACTACCTAAGTGGTCATTCTTTCTCTTTCTCTTACACACTTAAGTATAAAGCATTTGTATATGTAAAACAATAAGTTAAAATAGTAAAACTCTGAAGGTAAAATCTACAGAAATAAAACTTTTGTGGTAGGATCAGAGATTGAAAAAAACTGAGTTATTATGTATGTAGTTGCAAATTCAAGGAAGAGAAAGATTGCTTCTATCTTTTGGAAAAAATTTGCAGAAAAAAAAACAAGCTTATTTCAGTTCTGAGGCTTCTTTCTTCATGTAGCAAACTTCTGTCTCTATAGCTACTTTGATTCTCCCCTTGTAAAATCTAGAGGACAGAGAAATGAATTTGTCATGTTCCCTGTATCCCCAATAACTAGAACAATGTCAAAACTAAACTAGGTTGCTGTAAAATTTTTTATTGAATTGAATAAGCAACTGGCAAAATTAAATTTTTAGTCAAAATACTATCATAAGAAACAAAAAGAAAAGAATTCTCAAACCAACTGGATGTTAAGTAACATAATCCATCAGGATTTCCTTTATTTGTTCTGTTCTTGCTACTGTGTTCCAGGATCTAGTGTCTGACCATTTATAATTATGTAGATTGGCCACAACAAAAGGGAAAATGGCAAAATACATTTGGGAGAACACTCATTTTAGGTGAAAAATTAGATCAAGCTCAATAACTTTCACTTCTTTTATTCACATTGTTGACAGGTTATAGTTTTTTGGGATCTTCATCAGCGATGGTTTATAGGTTCTTCTTGTCCAGAACAAAACTGGACACAGCAAGCACAAACGGTAATGAGGTTTTACATTTATTAAATGTAGGCAAGGAAATGTGCAATGCAAAGTGAATTTGAGCCTAGTAAACATAGGAAAAAAACATTCTTTATGACATCAGAGTGGTGACTATCAATGGTGACTATCTTTTTGTATCTCCCACTCCCCAGGCTTACATCAGGTCTAGGCTGTCGTATTCAAAATTGCTCAGGTTTTCATAACAGTCCACATGCAGGGCTTTGGGATCTGTTCATATATGTACTCTCAAACTTCATAATTGGCAGGTCACACCTACTTTCCCAGCAAGCTTGCTATACCTAGTCTCCTGCCTCACTTTCTCCCTGAGGAACACAAATTCCCATAAATTTTCATGGCATGCTGAAAGAGTGGAGGTCTCCATGTTCATGTATCTACCAACTGCTGAAATGTGCACTAGGCACTATACTGGGGAGTGTGTGCTCTCCAACTATCTTGGTGTGTTGTGGCTCACTGGCTGAGCTGAAGAAGAAAAAAATCTGTCAGAAGATTATGAGAAATGAGTTAGTGACCATCAAGCTGCCTATTCAATGAGAGAAAACTTGGTGAAATTTGCTATTAGGTTAGAGATGCAGAGTTCATACATGGGAAAGGGCAGGACAGATTTTGTTTCCTATAAAGGAGAAAGTATGGCAAAGAGGCATGTTAAGTAAATTATTTAAAGCCCAAGAGCTGTAGCCTTAGCAAGATTGTACACATTAACAATCTAGTTAAAAACAGGTGTCTCAGTACATGTGCCCCTTTAAACTGTGATGAATTAGGGCAACTCTAATTATCTGCACCTGGAGCAATACTGAGCCTTGGTTTTTGATGAAAAAACTCAAATTTTCCAGAGCTTTACCAGAGTAGCTTTTTCCCTAGTCCTGTAAAAATTCTGAGAACTATTTTCCATGTAGGGTTTACATAACTTGTCACTGTGTCCCTTGAGGAAGGACCAGTTTAATGGTTCCTTGGAGAATAAGGCTAAGATGTAGAGGGGCTTGTAAGGCTGCCCTTCTTCCTTCACTACCAGCCTTTTGACTTCTCAAGGAGATTTTAAACATGTTTCTTTTGAGTGCCTTGCAAAGAAAGGCAGTGACCTGCTTGGGAAGATAGACTGCCTTGAGGAATTGTGGAATTTCCTGTGTGTTTATAGATGATTGTTTATTAGTTCACAAGACTCTTTTCTTTCCAGATTCCTGCACGGGCATGTAGTACCAGGAAGACATATTTGAAGTCTGTACAGATATTTAGCTTTTAAGCTTTTAAAAATATCAATGCCCAAGTAAGAGTGATGAGCTTTGTTTTTTTATTTTATTTTGTTTTGTTTTGTTTTGGTAGATGTCTCTGGGGAAAGTTGGCCTCAATGACATGCTGCAAACTGACAACTGCATAACCTGTTTTTTGGTGTCCTTCATGGACAAAGTTGCTTCAGTCAGTAAACCACACTTCCTCAGGGTCTTGGTAGGGCAGGGCTGATGTCCTGTCTGCTTGTATAGGACTGGGAAATCAACCATTCACAAGATTGGGTAACCTCTGAGTCTGTAGGCCTCAACGAGACATGATTAAGAGTAACAAGTCATTACAGTAACCTTAGGGGCATTTAAGAAGCATGGCCTCATAGCTGGCAAGCCATTCACATATCAACCACAAGTAACTTCTGTCTCAAGAATAGACTTGACCTGATGGTGAGTCAGGACTTCTAATATTTGCCCCAAAGTTAGTTTTATAGTTTCTTTGGTTAGCACAGCTGTCATTGCTATTTCCCTCCTGGGTATTCTATTATACCATGTTAAAAGACCTATCAGTTGACTAATTAGGTCAGGGAAACCTGGCATAGTCACGAAAGGTAAAACCTGCTTTGATCATGGCTCAAATTGGGGAATCACTCCCCAGTTTTGCTAATAAATTTCATTCTAGCAGGAGAGTAGGACACTATAGGACAATTAAAAAGTCATGGTGTTAAAATTTGGGCTTTGAAGTGATATACCAGAGAAGGAGCTAAGAAGCTCAAACTAGGACTATTTTCAACCTCAATTATGGTTATAGATCTAGAGAGGAGTTTTCCAGAGAAGAAAGTTAAAACAAAGCCAAAGGTATTAAAATTGGTTGTCTATGATGTTCAGGTTCACCCAGGTTGCCTTGCAAAGAATGGAGATGTCTGTGGAAAGGGCAGATTGCAGATTGTCCCAGGCCCCTTCAGTCTTTTTCATCAGAGTGGGAGGGTTTGGATGGCCTGGCCCCTCTCCAGGAAAGAGAACAATCAATCCTCCCAGTGCTGTGACAGCCACTTCACACACATGCAGCAAGCCCCAGGCTGTTGCTTGATATAGTTACATGCCCAGTGTCCAGTTTCTTACAAGACCTGATTGGCCCTGGGCTTTCCCTTTGGCAACTAGGGTATGCTTAGCAACAACCATTGTCTAGTCTGTCCTTTTTTTTTTTTTTTTCTAAGTCCTTCTCCTTTTATCCTCATCTCAATCTCAATTGTTGAGCACAGAAAAGGTCATAAATGGAAAATGGGTCATACATGAAAATATTGGATCTCTCTGAAGTGCTAACCACTGGTGGAAATAGGTGGGAAAGACCCATATCCCTCTGAGAGACAGGCAACCATCTGAGGGCAGAATCATCAACAATATCAACTTTTTTCCATTGGAATCCTCTTTAAGTATCACAGTTCTTGGGCCTTTCCAACTATAGAAGCCTAAACATAAAGAATTTCACATCACTTTGCTTGCCTTTGGTGGAAAAAAATCTAGTTGAAAAATAATATTGCAATTTAGACTGCCATTTTGTTCCCATGTCTTGCCATTTTTCATTGTATCCTAATGGTAAGGTTACCAAAATCAGTTGAGGGTTTCTCATGGTGAATTGGCCCACTGATTGTTTAGAGAGAAGGGTGGATGGAGCCATATGATATATCCCCTGGGAATTTCCATGAGATTAGGGTGAAGACCCGATCCAGATACTCCCTTAGTCACTTGAGAAACAGTATACTCTTAAGTGATTAGGGTGGAGCCTTCCTGGGGACCCTGTTATATCAGGGCTCCCTTAGAAACAGTAAACTCTTAAGAGACCAGGGTGCAACCCTCTGGGGGTCTTCAAATCAGGCTGGCATCCCACCTGTGGGCTTCTTGAGACACCTGAGATACAATATTCCTTGCATTTACCCCAATAATGGAACTTTACATAAGGTACTTTGCGTAAGATAGTAGAGATACCAAAAAAAAAAAAAAAAAGATACAAGGATGGCTCTAATTTTGTATACTCACAACCACCTGAGTTAACATTTGGTTGAACAAAAGCTGTTCCTTTGTTCTTTTCAGGCATGTTTCTAGATTACCTGAATTTCTGTTCAAAGAAACAAAGAGAGGGTCCAGTGTAATGTAAAAGA
Source organism: Dasyprocta punctata (assembly GCA_004363535.1). NCBI lineage: Eukaryota > Metazoa > Chordata > Mammalia > Rodentia > Dasyproctidae > Dasyprocta > Dasyprocta punctata. Next base: position 64,202 of record RJWM01002644.1, read on the forward strand.
GAAAAGGAGAGGAGCCCTATGTTTCCTAAAATCTGAGGCTTAGCTCTTATCTCTAATGTTGAGACTTCTTAGCATTCATGGGGTCCGTTAAAAAAAAATAGCAAACAAGCATAGCAGAACCACGTGACCAATCCGTATGCCCAAACAAGATGGCTGATAACCATGGTGAACCCACATGACTAAAACACATAGCTCTCCAAAATAGGTGGCATTCATGACAGAATGATGGGCTGAAATGAAAAAAGCCCTGAGAAAGCAACTCACCCATGCTCCCCATAGATAAAAGACCACCTAGGAAAAAAGTGCAGATGAGACTTTGAGCACAAAAAAGAGTAAACTGGAATAGTCAGCTATTTAAACAGGAAACAAGCTACAAATCCCAAAAGAGTGAGAAAGCTGAGTGCAGTATTGGAGAGTATGGGAATATGAGGTGAAAAGGTATTCTAAACTCTAAGTTGCACACATGAAACCTGAACAATCTGTTCTGAGATTGGGTTAATAACAGACTCTCTGGTAGCTCTTTTCCGACTTGTATCCACAATGAGTGACTCAAAACAGGAAAGAGCCGATAGAAAAGGGGAGGCAAACTTGGGGCAGAACTATGGGTCTCTTTCTGGCTCAGAAAAACTCAAAAGCCATGTGCTTTCCTATCCTCCCTTACATGGTAGGACCCACCAGGAAACTGCTGCTGCTGCTGCTGCTGCTGCTGCTGCTGCTGCTGCTGCTGCTGCTGCTGCTGCTGCTGCTGCTGAGAAAGCTTCCTGAATTCCCCAGCATAGAGGAGAGAGAGAGGAAAAGAAAACTACCTTCTTAGAGGGAGAAAGACAAACAAACAAAATTCCCAGAATGGCCTCCTTGGCTGGCTCTGCTAAATATGGTACCAAATTCTGGGGTTCTGGGGTCTCCTTCCAGAAGCGGTTTCTAGGTTCTTCTTCTTCTTCTTTGTTTTTTTGTTTTGTTTTATTTTGTTTTGTTTTGCACCAGGAATCAAACTCAGGTCATTGCGCTGCCAGGCTGGTGCTGTGCTGCTGAGCTACCTCCCCAGACCTCCTATCAAGGTTCTTCTTGTCTAGAACAGACTCTTGGACAAAACACAGGCAAAAGATAGTGAGATATTATATTTTTTAGAAGTAGGAAAGGAAACGTGTTCTGCAGAGTGAATTTGGGCCAAGTGAAAGTAGGAAAAAAGTGCACTCTACCATGTAATAGCGCACTACTGTGAAAGAGAAAACACAGTAGCTTGAAGCTCATTGGTGATTGTGTTTTTGTATCTCTCACTCCTCAAGCTGAGTCAGGTCTAGGCTGTCCTATCCAAAACTGCTTGAGTTCTTGTGAGTTCACATGCAGAGATTTGCCAACTGTTATGTGCATGTGTCCTGGGATTTTGTAATTGGCAGGTCACACCCAGATTTCCTGCCTCCATGTATAAATCCCCTCTTGCCTCCCTTCACCTGGCAAAATACCACAATGCTCATTTATCCAGCAGGAGATCAAGCTCTGCATAAGTATATTATGCGTATATAAACATCCAGAGATCCAGTTTGTGCTCAACAGCAACATTTATGCCCCCATGATGAGTTGTCTGCATAAATGCATTTCTAAAAAACAAAGCCATGAGTTAAGATGACATTGAATAAGAGTACCTACAAGAAAAAGGAAAAAATAATGTAGAAGCAATTAAGAACATAACGCTATTGACTCATATTTGAAGAACTTGTTCTGTTTTATGAAAATTGAACATGCCATTAAAATATCAGGAACATAAGCCTGGTTGCCCCAGGAGTCCCAATTGCCTGGACTGTTTGTATCAATTCCCACTTCCTGTTTGCAAAGACAAGCTCCTGGTAAATTCCATTTTTATTATCTGTGGTTTGAAACACTTCAAAAGCTGTTGGTTTTTGAAACCTCAGTGTAAAATATTGACATTCACTACAATGGAATTCATCATTTTGCAACCTCATAACTGAGTAACACTGACATAAAATCATGGACTGGGCTTTGTACTTCTTTTGTATCTGAGATCATTCCCCTTTGCTCTTTTGAAAATGATGTTTTTTCTTTTTTTCTTTTTTTTTGTGACTATTGTGACACAAACAGTGTCTTTGCTGAGGCAGATGCAACATAGCACTAGAGATAAGAACTGACTGCCATTCAGTAGCTTCCTACCATGGAAGGCAGTCCAGAGAATCTTGCTTTCATTGGTGGAAATTGGTAAGTTTTTTCCTGGGCTTTCTTAAAGCAGTCTTCACCTTCCCACAAACCTCAGATACTCAGATGGAAATACTGGAACCACCATATGCCTGGATTCCTTTTTCAAGGAACAGATTTTGTCCCCAAAGATCCTTCTATGTCTATACAAAGAAACCAATAGTTTTCCTGCTCCCTATATGCATGGAGGAAAAGAATCTTAACTATAAAAAATGATGCAATTTATTGCCCACAAGAATAAGCCCAGAGACAACTGAACTATTCAAATAACATTCTCTATTTCTATCTTCAGTGGCTTATGGTTTTAATATTAGTGCATAAGCATAGCGAATATGTCTTATTCTTGTTCAAATCCACAGGGTCATTTGTTTTTTCTATCTTACCTAAATTCTATATTGGTTTAAAACTCTAAATACTTTTCTACATAAATTGTGCTGGAAATGCATAGAGAGACCCCTGTTTTCAAAGATTTCAGAGTCTATTTCCAGTCATCATAGGCACAGAAGGAGAACTTACAGAACTGTCAAAAGGAGCATCAGGGAGGGCCCTGATGATGGGAGTAACATTATTTCAACTAGGTATAGAAATTCCCAATGATGGTCTTTAGTCTTCCATGAGATAAGAGTCTAACATTATTTAAAACAAAACTGTGAGAATTGTATATAACTATGTATGCTAATATTTTTAGTATAAAAAAAAACTGAGACAACTAACCAGCCTTCCTGGTAAGCAGCAGAGTGTTGCAGACTCCAGGAAGGGAAAAATCATTGCCTCCCTAGAACCCACCATGCTGGGTCAGGGACGATCCAACCAGAAGACAGCTAGCCAGCCTTCCTGGTAAGTGGTGCAATGGGTTCCAGGAAGAGAAAAGTCAGCACCTCCTGTGAGCTTACTGGAAGGTGAGCTGAGAATCAACAGCCCCTCCCACACCCCAGTAAGCAACCTGCTGGTTCCAAGGACCAGTTAAATTGATAACAACTAATGTACATAAAAGCAACTAAATGCTTGTATTGTTTATTGATTTTGCAGGCCTGGGGCCAGCAGTCTGAGCATCTCTTGGGAGGATGACAGTATGCAGTATAGCAAATATGGGAGATTTTTTTCTATCTTGTCTTTGAGGTGCAATATTGTTCTCATTGTTTTGATTTATTCAGTGTTCTGTTTTGATTGGTTTTATTCTGTTTTATGTTTGGTTTGATTTTGCTGTACCTGATGGAATGGACAACTATTGTGAAGATAACAAGATATACCATAATAGCTATCGTTTTTCTAGTATCCTGCTTTGGAGTTCTGTACCAATTCTACTGCTTTGTTTTGATTTATTTTGTTCTGTTTTGTTTTGTTGGATCTTACTATCTTTAAAATAAAACTAAAGAAAAAATAAAATAAAATACAATAAAATAACTGATAACACTATCATTTAAGGTGATGATGATAGACATATGCCTCTAGGATGCACTCAGATGACCCTATGCTTTCTACACGATTGTCTCAATTAATCTACCCAATAAGTCTTTCAAGTAGTTTCTTCTATTATCTTTCCTGCTTTATAGATAAAGAAAATGAGATCCATAAAGGTTGAGTAACTTGCTTAAAGTCACTCAGCAGGCAAGAATTAGATCTAATTTGGAGGCAAAACTGATCTTAGAGATCATTAAATTCAGGAATCAAAAATTTTGTTTTCTGAAGGGGAAGATCATATATATTTCAGGTTTTGTACTGGGCATAGTGGGCATAGCTGCAGTCCTAGGTATTTAGGGAACTGAACCAAGAGGGTCACTTGAGCCTACAAATCCAAGATCAATCTGTGCAAAATAGTAAGATTCAATATTAAAAAATAATTTAAGAAAAACAAAATAAAAATAAACAAGTAAGTATTTCAGGCATTGTGTTGCAATTACTAAGCTCTGCTCTTGTGTGTTTTAATATCTATAACAGTGGCAGTTGTTTGGGTTGGACCTATAAGTTGTAGTTTTCTCACCTTCATCTAGCCCACATTATTCATTTTACATTTGACAAAACCAAGACCCAAACTTTGAGGGTATTTATATTACTGTGCAGTGTCAGAAATAAAATGAAACTCTCACCGGGTTCATTCCTATAATCTTTTAATTATACCAAATTCAAGAAATGTCACTAATTAATGTGATCAAAAATTTAATATCCTATGATAAAACAAATGTAAAATTCACTTACAACTATGATAGTCTCATAGATCTTTATTCACAAAAAGGTTAGTTCTGAACAAAAAAATTTCTACCTTACCTGGTTTGCACTGATAAGGTACACACAACTGTAATACCAAAAAGTAAATTTCAAAGCACATTTCAGTAAGTCAAATCAAGAATTACAGGAAGGTGTGGTGCCACTGCTGAAATGGTCACAGACAGGATGATGAAGCTTCTCAAATATTCCACCAACACAGGTGCAAAATTCAGTTGTGGGTACAACAAGACCTGGAGCCTCAGACAGTTTTCTTCACCTGCAACTGCTGTCCAGATTTGTCTCTGAGACTTCCTGTGCACCTGTTAGTACATCCCCTAATTGAAAAAGAATACATTTCCTAATTGAAAAAGGCATATTTTCCTCTCTCCATCTCTGACCAAAATTCATGGCCTCTGAAATTTCACTTGAAATGCAATTTGCCACAAAACTGAGTAATGATTGTTTCAAGTTCTGACTCTTTGGAACATTTTTCATCAAAATTTAAATTAAAAATTTATCAAATAATAAATCCTGAAAAATAAATAAGATGAACTGTTATGTTGTATCAAAGAGGCAATGGGGGGTTGATGGTGGACAAAATAAGAACTTTTGAAAGTAAAAATAACTAACAAAAGAACATTAACAGTTAGTATTTATTGTGCATTTATTTTATATAAAGCTTGGTCCTATGATATAATTAATCTTCATAACCAAAAATGGAAATACAGATGCACAGAGATATGCAGTAAAACACATGAGGGAGTTCAAAGCACAAATATAAGACTGGAATCCTGGCAGCTGATTTTGGAAATCCAAGCAATTGGCCCATCTCTGCAGCACAAGCTCTTATACCAGGTCTTTGGTATTCACAAATCTGGGCCCTCCTTACTGGCAGGATGACTTTAGACCAAATTTTCTGAGCCTGTTTCTTCTTTCTGAGAGATATACACGACCATGGTACCTCCTCTGTGGTTTTGCTGTGCACATTAAAGAGTTAACCCATGAAAAGTACTTAGCAATATATAAATTTAAATTTTAGAAATCATTAAAATTGCCTGTGCTATTGATTTTATAACACATATAATAAAAATTCCCTTTACAAAAAACAAAAAAGAAACCTCTTATGACAATGCAGACCTGAATTTACATTTTGGCTCAATTGACCAGCTATGTGATTTCAAATTCAATATTCAAGCATTCTGACCCTCAACCATTTTCTTCTTCAGTAAAATAAGGGTCAAAATACTAATCTCAGCCGGGCATAGTACTGCAATCCTAGCACTCTGGGATGCTGAGGCAGAAGGACTGCCAGTTTGAACCCAGCCTGGGTAACCTAATAACATATCAAAACCCTGTCTCAAAATAAAAAATGAAATTAAAATTAAATAAAAAATATAGGGCTATAACTCATTGCAAAGGTCCTGGGTTCAATCCCCAGTACTATTTTAAAAAGTAATTTCACTGAGTTCACACTGGGAGACAAAGATTTGATGTTTTTCAGAACCCATCAAGAAACAGTGTAACAGTCAGTTTTTCATTACTATAACAAAATGTCTTAGGCAAGATACTTATAAAGAAAAGACGTTTATTTAGCTCATAGTACTAAAGTTTCAAATTGCAAAATCAGGTAACATTGGTTTGACACTGAGGGTGACAGCTGGCATCTGACATGCTGGGAGTGTATACAGGAAGGGCAAGCTAGGAAGCAACGTTTTCTAGAAAACTACCTCACACCCCAGTGGCATACTAACTCCCACTGGATCATACCTCTTAAAGGTCCCACTATCTCTCAAGCCTGCAATCACATGAACCTTGAGGGACATATCTGAATCACAGCAGCTGGGAAAATGTAAATGTGGTATCGTCCAGCCTTGCTCCCATCATTTTCAGCTGTAAGAATCCTATAGGACCTAACATTGGTGCTCCAGTAGACATAAGGCACTGTCCTGGGCAGACTGTGAAGTAGCTAATGAGGTCCTCATTTCTTATATAGCTTCAAGGTCCCTGGGGAAAAATCACTAGGTAATCTCAGCAGTTACAATAAGACAGGTATAAGAGGTCTGTGAAACACCACACCCAGTTATTGTGCTAAAGAAATAGCTCAAAAAATCCTTCTGAGTATTAGGAAGAATTAGCAAGGCAAAAGAAAATGTTTAAATGTTCCAAGCAGAAAGAACAATGCTAGAAAAAGTTTTCTGGTACACAAAGTAGGACTTTGAGACAGAACAATTTTCATTGTGGCTAGAGAATTGGGACAGGCTAGGAGATGAAATTGCCAAAGGAGGGCCTGAAAAAATAGTCACCAAAGGCATTTTCATCAGATAGCATGGGCTGACATCAACAGATTTTCATTTTATATTTTTCTGGGAATACCTTAATGGGTCCTATTCCATCCTACAATTTTTTTCCGTATTTTGAACAAATACAACTCTGGTTATTTGTGCCATTGATATATAGTTTTAAGAATCTGTGTATTTTTAGTGTTTTACTTCTTTTTATCCATCATTGTACTCTGGGGACAATAAGTGTTCAATAATTGTTGACTTATCCTATCTTTCCCTAAAGCCAAAGCTATTTCTTATGGTTCTTTTGTATACTACATACTGTCTAGGAGATACAGTAATAAATAATTTTTGCTGCTGGAAAAAACTGGAAAAATATTCTTTCCCTCTTCATTTAAAGTTTCTTTCAAGTCACATTGTTTCTGATCATTCTGAAAATATAATCTAACAGGAAAACATAAGTAAATAGAAAACACAAATGCATTGCTAGCACATGAAATATTCTCAATGCCACTTATAGTGATCTTATTGAACTATATGTCTTTATTGTGATTTAGGGCAATCATTACAATTTGGAGTCTGTAATATCTGAAAGTCAAGCAAGAGGGAAAGGTGAGACACCAAGGAATCAGAGGAAGGTGGGCAGGCTTCTTAACAAGAGAAAGAGCATGACATATCATCATCTCCCCATGAGCTCCTACACCACATCTGGAGGAATCAGCCCTGCTCTGTGCAGAGCGTGTTTCTCTGACAGCTCAATGAACAAAATGGCCAATTTCATCACCGATTAGAGAAACATTTCCCAGGAAGGTGGGTGAAAGGCTGGTCATTTACCAAAGAAGGGGTTAATTAAAACATTCCATGGAGATGGTGACAGCAGTTGACATTTGGTTGCTTGCTTGAAACTGTATAAAAACAATGCCAAAGAAAGGCATTTCATCCAGTGTGAGAGTCATGAATTGCCCATTTCTGGTGCCCCTGTGACATTTCCTAAAGCAGTTCAATGGTGTAAACATAAAATGATGCTTTTGTAATTCAGCTCTTCAATGAAGTATAAAATAACTATTTTCCCCCAAATGGTTCTCTGATTTAATAGGTGCCTTGAATTTCTCTTCAATGACTCATAACCATGCTAACAGTAAGTTACTCTGGACATCAGCAGGGAAGGTAGAAGCTGTAGCTCTGAAAACAAGACATTCCAGGCTACAGATTGGGGAGAAGGGGGTAGTTATAAGAAACTTATTCTAGGTTTTCTGTTAAGAAAGGAAGAAACTCATTAAGTTGCCTCACACTGTTGTCAGTGTGGCAGTAATGAAGTTAGTTTTCCTTACCAAAAGGGTTTCATGAAGTATTCTATGCATATCTTTAGCCATGTTCTTTCCCCCTGAAAAACATGTTCCTGTGAGCAATCAACAGTCAATGAGAAACTCTATGACTATAAATCTATTAATAACACATTTGTCTTGAAGTTATTACTCCTGTTATAGTAAACCCTGTGCAGAGCTGTGCCAGTGGGTCACTTGGGTACTTTCTAGCTCAGAAATGACTTCTAGGAGAGGAAGTGGAGCTTTGTAGATTTAGAGTTAGGAGAATACTAGATTCAATTTTTTTAACTTAGTAAATGAGAGTGAGACTGCATGTGTTTGTGCGTGTGTGTGTGTGTGTGTGTGTGTGACAGAGAGAGAGAGAGAGAGAGAGAGAGAGAGAGGGAGAGAGAGAGAGGAAGTTTTCTGGGGCAAGTAAGGCTGTAGTATTTGAGGGAACCTTTATGTACAGCACACCCTTTCTACTCAGACAATAAGCAGATTAATGGAGGTGGGCTTTACAGGATGGCAACACAGCAACGATGATGCTGATGAAAATTATCACAGTCATAGCAGAAATAAGCTAATTGGTCAGACCCTTTGCTCTTGACATATATGAACTCTTGCTCTCACAAGTATCTCCAATTGAAATGTCACTTTCACTGATAGATTGAACAGAGGATCCATTAATTCCTCTTTGTAATAATTTTCTTTCCAAAACCATATGCTCAAAAAAATGACCACAGAATTTCACAAATACTGCAGGTATCTAAATAGCTTCATGTAATGCCAAGAAGACTTCACTGATGCCTTTCAAACTTTAATATATTTGTTCAGCCCATCTCTGGTGAACTCCTTTCCACATTAAAGGTCAACGCCATACATTTCTCACATCTCTCATATGGCAACAAATTGAACATAACTGCTTTTTTCTTGCTTTATCCATAATTCAAGCAGAAATAAGGCAAGAACCTATTCAGGTTTTGGCTAGAAATTATACTGCTCACTTCATTTCAAAGCTTTAAAATCTGGCTATCAGTAAACTTCTGAATGAGTGAAGTCTACCAGCTGCTTTCTCATCTGAGGATGTTCTCCTCTCAATCCCACCACCTCCCTGGCAAATTTTGGCTAACCATCAATGTCTAGGTTCCTGATAATTCTTCCTAAATCACCTTTGATTTTCTGTTTTCTGTCCAGTCTCATGGCACTTATACCTATTTATATCTGCTTTATCTAGTCCATAGCCACCAACTCTGTGCAGTATCAAACCCTTGAAAGATGGTCAGTCTGCTCTATAACTGTAAAACATATATTGGATTTTTAAATCTCAAAGTGAAAAACAATATAAAATGTATGGATAATTTTTATATTGATTATAAGCTGAAATGATATAATAGTACATATTAGTTTAAATCAAAATAACACTAGAATTCAGTTTGCCCGTTTATTTTTACTTTATTAACGTGACCATAAGAAGATTTGAAATTACATATACAGCTCTCATTTTTGGTTTAAATTGTACTTCCACTAGACAATGCTGATTTATATCCTTCTAACTCAATGCGTGAGCCACACACCAAGAATCATTTTGCCTGAAATTTCCTTAGAATTGCAAAATGTCAGGTCCTGTTGCTGCCTTCCAGAATCAAATCTGCATTTAGTAAGAGCTCCTTGTAGTTTATTAATAAGCTTTTTAAATTTTGGTATATTTTATTAATGTTGATATCTTAAGCATCTATAGTTATAGCTAGTTCATGTGCTTCATATGTACATGTTACATCCCCACAAGGTTGACTTGTTAATAAAAACCACAATTTTTGTTTCTTGTACAGGAAATGTAGCACCTAGCATAGATAATAAGACACTGAATAAATTACTTGACAATTTAAAAATTATTCTTTAGGAAGTCAGAAGTTTCCACTATTTTCCTTACAGATTTTGTTTGCAGCACACAGCAATTACATTCATCCTAGGGAACCAATAAATATACATAGTGAATCTTGATCATTTTTACTTCCCTTTATTCCCTGCATGTCCCAAGAAACTTTTATATGTATTTGAAGTTATTTCAATAAATAGAAAATAATATGACTTAATTATGATTTTAAACTCAGATATGAGCCCCTTAACACAAATTTAACATTAGAGAGTTGAAGGAGTAGCTGCACACTGTTACATTAACAAAAAATTATACTTTTTCATGCCTAGAGTTTTCAGCAGAATTCCAACTGTTTCATTTTTATCAATAGAAAGTCATAGGAATCTGAATGCTCTTTGAAAGGACAGAGAACTATACATTTATAGTATCCCAAGTCAAGTGTGATATTGAAAACTATTTGGGCGACCTTTGTCACAACTGATTATCAAATGATGATTCTGTTATGGACACTAAGAGCAAGGAAAAGATCATCTATCACTTTTTTGGAAATGGTGGTGAAAAGTGATCTATCTATTGAGATATTCTTGCCCCTAGAACAATTTATTTATTTAAAATTTTCTATTAAAATGTTTCCCAAGTTGAATTTCAGGTGCTACAGAAGTCAGGGAGTCCATGATTTTATATTTAGAGTTTCGGTGTTAACTTTGTTTTGAAGTGACCCCTCAGAGCTGAACTCAAAAGTAGTACATGGTGGTGCATATCTGTAATTACTGCACTCTTGGAGGTTGAGGCAGGAAGTTCCTAAGTTCAAGCCCACAACTGGGCAACTTAGAAACTCAGTGAGACCATGACTCAAAATAAAAAACAAAAAAAGGATTTGGGATGTAGCTCAATGCAAAAACCCTGGCTTCAAACTCCAGTATCACAAAAAAAGAAAAAAATAAAAACTGTAGTTTTGATATGCAACTGCTATTGTTTCCATTAGCCTGTAATATGTCACCATCACTACTACATTAATTATTACAGTCTCCCTGTGATATCAGGAAAATGTACTGAAGACACAAACTTATTTGTCGCAGAGAAGTCTAAGTAGTTTGGAAAATTTTACTTTCACAGTTCCCTCTAGAACCATGAGAGCAACCACTGCAGCATCTCAAGCTCAGTTTAGAGAAGGAAGGTTTTCCTGAGGTTCATAAAAATAAGAACATCCCCTCCAAAAATAATATTTATCAGTGTAAAAGAAAGTTAAGGGTGGGGTGATGGGCTTTCTATGGGCTTCTAAATATTCTTTCTGTGTGCTACTGGCTTCACAGTAGTTCACTATAAAAATTTCCAAATGACACAAGTCCTCACAATATTTTTGGTGTGAAGAGTATCACTTCTACTTGTATGCATTTATATGTGGTAGAGTAAGATGAGCAAAAAAGGCAAATAACCCCATTGAGGAAGTAAGTAAAGGCAGGAGGTTAGAGAAGGTGCCATCTACCATGGAGCTGTCTCCAAAGAAACACAGTGGAGAATCACCATTCCTGTCCAGTATCCAAGTGCAATTTTCACCTTGTGATTCATTCCAATTTTACTTTCACATTTCCTACTTTGCACTACCCAAGGAAATAAAGAATAGTAATCAGAAGAAAGAACTGTGAGGGAGTTATCATTGTGCAAAATTGGGAAAACAGAATTTAGCAATTCCCGTTAAAGGAAGGTGAGAGGCTGAGATGTGGAAGTTGGAGCAGGATGAGAAAAATCACCCTCAGAATGGTTAGAACCCTGGACTGCTGGGGCTGGGGAGGCTGTGTGAAGAGGATGGTTTATTCTAGCATTGTTCTTTCCTCAATGTTCTTAGCACAATGGAGCAAATAATTTGGGAAATGTTTTGCAGCTTGTAAATACCAATTGCCATTTTGGTAGTAACAGATACAGGCAAAGAGTTGTAGGCCAACATTATCTGTTTTAATGTTGACTGTAATTCTGGTCCTTAGTAATTATTGCTTTTTTCTTTAAAAAAAAAAAAAACTAGTTTGTTTTTAGCAGCAGTGTGCATAATTTATTGCCCATGGCGTATCAATTGGAAGAAAGTTAAAACTTTAAATACTGGCTAACAAAATGAAAGCCATTTTATTACACAAAGGAAATTAACAAAAATAAACAAATACCCACAAATTACAAGGCTAGTTTATCCTTTTGTTTTGTACATTTTTAAACTACTTTCAACAGAAGAAACTCTCCTAGGTTTTCAAGACTGTTAAATTCTTTACAATTCCTACTTATGACCTTAGTAATGATAAGTAATCTACAAACTTCAGTTTTCCATCCTACTTATACCTGCCAGATATATAAGCTTATAAAACCTCAGCCCAGCGTGCAGATTTTCCTACTTTTGATCTATTGAAGTCAATTAAGTAGTTAAAGATCATTTGCACAGTCAAATTCTTAAGCTAAATAAACAGAATTTCCATGGTCCATTTCAGCCAGAATGTGTAAGAAGAAAATATCCCAAGGATATTCTCTTGTGTGTAATACAAATACAGACAAAATAGTAGATGAAATAACCAATTTTTTGGATGATAGCCTTGTAAAATGCATAGATATTGCTGGAGTTCCTACTTGAATATTATAAGAAAAGTTATGAGGAAGATCAGTTACTAATCAGAACCTGGTCCCTGAATATTCTCTTCTTATCCTTATTCTAACCAGAATCTGGCTCTTCCCTGGGATACATTACTTCTCCTACTCTCCTCTCAAATGATGTCCCTCTGTTTTTCCCGTGGCTCTTGTCTTCTCAGTCAGTACATGGATGAGGGATTTTCATGCTTTTCATTGCTACTTTCAGACCAGCACTTCCTCTTCTTGAAAATAAAAATCCCCAAAGTGAAATCTCAGTAGACTGTGTCAACCTGCCCTTCATTATTGCTGTCATCAAATGGCCTCCTCTGCCCTCATGCTCAGTTCGTTTCTCCTCATTTCTAAAAATATGTTCACGCTTACTCTAGTCCTCATCCTATCTTTCTTTTTGGTGCTTGCATGAATGATTTCTTCAACTAATTGACCATCCAGTGCTTTGAATTTTTCCAGTACAACTAGTACTATATCCTAACATACCAATGTCTCATGGTCACCCTCCAGACTCCATCATCGCCATAATGAAACCTCTAGTTACATGTCCCTCCTTCTGTTGATCACCTCCAAGCTTTGCAGTTTCTTTAAGCATCTTAATCCCAGTAGGGTCTCTAATTCCTGTTATCCTACAACCTTAGGACCCTTATTTCCCTCCTTATCCACTTTAATCTCCAGTTCTTTGTAAGTCACCCAGATCTTTTCTGTGATGGATGAACTAATGATCAACTTGTAATACACAGATGAACTGAATCAACGTGGTCCTGGGTGTGGAAGGCCCACTTAAGCACTGTTGCCAACAGCATAAAAAGAGAACTAGAGGGGAGGATGGCTTGCTGTTGCTGAAGAAGCTTGTCATGCTGGTTTTCCTGATATGAACTGAACTGTTCTCATCGTGAGAGGAGCCTGAGTCCTCTCTGTCACTGAGAATGGCTCAGGTTCTCTTTGGGGAAGCTCTGGGCCTTACCTTGAGCATGGTTTCCTGGCTCCAGTGCAGATCCCTCAACTTGCTGGCACGGATTCTTCATCCCACTGGTCAAACTTTCTAGCTTCCACTGGAGACCTTTGAGCCTTCCCAGGGCAGCTCCTTGGTACAGATTTTCATGAGACATTGTTGTGGGCTCTAGGCCTCCAGCTAGACTTGTGGGGAATGTTGCTATGGGCTCTAGGTCTTTAGCTGGACTGGTGTAGAACATTGCTGTGGGATCCAGGCCCTCAACTGGATTCTTTGGGTCTCTAGTGCATGGATAGATCACTTGCACTTTTCTGCATTTAACTTTTTGGGTGAATAATATAAAATAATCCTATAAATTATGTGTCCTGTATTAAATCTATTCTGTTGTAAACCTCTGACTACACTTTTCTTCTCATTTGATTTAAATTCATAATAAAATCACAATCCTACCTAAAGTCAACTCTCCTCCTGCTATGCCTGTATATTCATGCAGTTAAATGTGGCTGGAGCAAATAACTTTGATGAGTCCCATTATTAATTTATTAATTTCAAGTAGCAACTTAATGTTATCAGGCAATCATACCTTACATATTACATCGTATTTTATAACATCACATCATACATGATAAAATGCATATCTCAAATGAATTATACATCCTTAATGTGTTTATTCATCTGTTCTTGTATGACTCTTTCTTACTTTCCCCTCTGTCTGGAAATTCCAATGTCTCTTTTGCTATCCTCACCCTCAGTTGATAATCCTAGCATCCTTCACTAAAGAGTTAAAGCAGTCAGAAGAGGAGATCTGCCAATTCCCATCACAGTTCCCCATGCTTTTGGCTGAAACCAATATTTCCACGTGTGTATTAAGATTATGTCGGTTCTCACCTAGTCAAAAACGATGCAATTCTCCCTATGACTTTCAACCTCATCCTATTTTTTTCTTGACAGGATTTCAGTATTTCGCTCATCATACATATATACCACTATTTCTCCCAATGTAGACACAAATTTTTAAAAACTTCTTTACTCTACTTTCCCTAACAGTTATTACTCCATAAAAAATTCATTGAAACAGCTGTGTATACTTATCTCTGTTTTTTCCATTCTTTCTTAAAGTCACCCCAATCAGATATTGCCTCACCCATCCACCAAAAATACCTCTGTAAGTATCACCAGTCGCATCCACATTCGTATCAAGTGGTTAAATCTAGTCTTCTCTTATTTCACCCATTCAGTAGCATTTAAGGAGATGATTATTCTTACTCAATTCATTTTTTTTTCATCTTACATTAAAACAAGGTTTCTGGAGCATTTATTCTATCCCATTAGTCACTTCTTTTCAGTTATTCCATGCACTACCTTTTTTTCTTAATTGTGTTCCAAGACTTGGTCCCTAGTATTTTCCTATTATTTTTGTATACTCCTTGGTTATTTCATTATTTCTAACTTTCAGTAAAAGTTCTGATATCAGGATGCAAGAATTGCTATCCTCTAGAGTACTTTGTAATTTTCACAGATACTTAAATTTGAGAATATCGTTCACATTTGATGGGTGGCAGACAGCAGGCTCTGAAGAAACGGAGTGCTATTATAGGGAGTGTCTCATACATATACGACCCATGAGTCAAATAACAAAGGAACTTGAAGCAAGTCCTGGCTACCAGTGTCAAAACTTTGTGTTATGTTCCTGGCAAATAAAACTGACAATCACTTATTTATTTTAAAGCGCTTTTCGAGAGATGGTTTCAGTTTTCATCCAGACATAGCACAGTGTTTAAAGGCATAGGCTCAGCGCCAATGTGGAGAAACCAATCCACTCTCCCTATGTGTCAGTGACCCCGGAGACTGCTTCCACTGTTTAGTTTTCCAGGTGTTTCCAACCAAAAGACCTTTACCCTTCTGAAGAGATCACCAGGCCATTTCCTAACAAAAGAAACACACACTGAACAAAGGGAGATCCTGATTAGATAAAAATATTGAGTAGTCTAGAGCACCGGAGATCTGAAATTCACAGTCAGTTACGAGTCCCGACTTTTAATGCAGTCTGGTTTCAAATGTAGTTTTCCCAGGATGGAGAGAGCTGCTGAGGCCGAAGTCATCAAGTGGCTCCCAGGTGAGGGAACAAAAGAACAGAGCAACTCGTGTTGCATAACTGTTTCATGACATAAAACCGATAACTTGACCTTCCTAGTTGGATTCTATAACCCCAGGTTCACTAGATTAAAAAACAGAAGTTAATAATTCCAGGGCTACACTCTGCTATTTTGTGCCACTTTGAACAAGATACTTGACCTTTTGGCAGCAGATATTTTTTTCTCTATAAAATTATAATGAAATTTTGCCACCTATGTCTCAGCAATTTTGCTATTGCTGAGTTTTGTGTGTGCGCATTTCCACAATGTGCTGGTGAGTGTATTATTCTGTTCCGAAGTTTAAGTTCATGAGGGAGCTCATGTGCACAGGGCATACACATTATAGTTTTTTGTATGGCTAATCATATCTACAGTGTATATTCCTAGAGCTATTTCCTAGCAATTCAGTGCTGAGCATAACAGCGTACATACACACATAAAAGTGGATGCTAATGCTTAGTTATAAAATGCATTTTCATTTGTATTTTTGGTTCTTCATATTGAACTGGTTACCAGACAGAAAATATACTGAAAATTTACTGTAGTAAAAAGTGTTGAGTAAACTCATTATGGTATCTACACATAGAAGAATGAAACTGAACCCTTTTCTTACACCACATACAAAAATCAACTCAGTGTAGATTAGTGAGTTAAACGTAACACCTGAAACTAGAGGACTTATGTTTGATTACTAAATTAATAGAAACCAAAGTCAAAAGAATAAAACCTAGGGGAAATTTCCATGACGCTGGTCTACACAAAGATTTCTTTGCTACAACACCAAAATCATGGGACACAAAAACCAAAAATGCAAAAAAGTGACATTATGTCACTCTTTAAAGAGTGGCACCAAAATTAAAGAACTTGTGCAAAGTAAAATAAAGAGTAGAGTGAAGTTATACCCTTATTTTTATTGTTTGTGTGTGTGTGTGGTATTTTTACTCCATATCTCCCTACATACACACACACACACACACACACACACACACGTATTTTATATTACTGATATTACAAATTTACATTCTTATATTGTGTAGCTCTTGACAAATTATTGTGACTACTGTTACTTAAAATAGTTTTGTCACATACTAAATCTATGTGATATATACTCTGCCATTACGGTATCAGGTTACTCTGAATTTGACTGTATACTTACTTTTACCAATGAGTTTTAAATTTTGATATCTTTTTGTGCTACTAATTAATGTCTATCTCTTTTACCTTGAAGGACTAACTCGCTTTAGTGTTTCTTATAATACAGGCCTGGTGGTAATAAACTTTCTCAGCTTTTGTTTGTCTGGGAAAGCATATTCCCTACATTTCTGAAGGACAGATTTGCTGGGTGCAGCATTCTTGGTTGGCAGTTGGGACTTGTTTTCTTGTTATTTGCTTTTGTCTTCAGTACTTTGAATACATCATGCTACTTTCTCCTGGCCTAAAAGATTTCTGCTGAGAAGTCTACTGCCAGTGTGACTGAAATTCCCTTATACATGATGTGCTTCTCTCTCTCTCCTCTCTCTCTCTCTCTTTCTCTCTCTCTCTCTCTCTCTCTCTGCATTCATGGTCATCTCCGTTTTTAAGTTTTGATAGATGTATTATAATATATCTTACTGCGGTATTGTTTGGATTAAATCTAATTAGAGATTTCTGACCCCATAACTGGATGTTTATGTCTTTCCCCAGATGTTAACTATTTTTTGCTACTATCTCTCTGGGTCTTTGTCTCTCTCTTCTTTTTCTAGTGTAATTGAATTATTCGCTGATTTGTTGCTATCCCATAAGTTCTTCAAACTTTTTGAATTCATTTGTCAGTTGTCTTTTTACTTTGTAACTCTGTATTTTAAAATAACCTGTCTTAAATTCACAGATTTTTTTTTTTAGATTGGCCAGTAAGATTCTTCAATGTGTTTTTTTATTTCATTCTTTTTCAGCTCCAGAATTTCATTAGTAATTTAATTATTTTAATCTCTGATAAATTTTATCATTTTGCTCTTCATTACATGCCTTGCTTTGCTGACATGTTTCCCTGCATTTTCTTGAAGTTCATTCAGCTTTCTTTAAAGTATATATTCTGTATCCTTTGTCAGATTTTATAAATCTTTATCTTTTTGTAGCTATTTAGTGAAGTTTAATTAGTGCCATCATAAAAATGATCGCAGGGAGTTTGTTCACCCCCTGCTAAAGACACAGCAAGATGGTGCCTTGTAAAAAGCAGAGAGTGGACCCTCACCAGATACCAACTCTCCTACCTGCTTGATATTGGAATTCTCAGCCTCTAGAACTACAAGAAATGAATCATGAAAAACACTCAGTTTATGAGGGGTTTGTTTTGTTTTGTTTTGTTTTGTTTTGTTTTTTGGTACTGGGAATCAGACTCAGGACCTTACACTTGCCAGGCAGGCACTACGCCACTGTGCTATTTTGCTATTCCAGCACTAAGACAACAAGGAAGCCCAATACATTTAAAAGGAAAAAATGAAATAGTTCTCTTTATGCTAGATGAATTCCTCTTCATTCCACTTTAAAAGTTCAATTAGATAATACCTCATCAAAGAGAGTGATGAGAGGTTCATCAGCACTCTTTATGGAAAATAAGCCTAAATATTAGTGATCATAAATCAAATTGACAAGCATCAAGTACCCCATATATTCTTAATTTCTTCTGGGAAAATACACAAATTTAAGTAAGAGCAGGTTCCTACATAGTTTCTTATACGTCTATATTAAACTCAAATATGTTGTGATTTCTTGCTGGCATTTCAGATTTCTTTTTTATCTTCAAACCTGTATCCAATGTTTTATATCTAAGGAATTGCACTATGATATTTATGATAAATAATAGACTTCAACCTGGTCATATATTAATACAGAATGATGGAATCTTACAGCAGGACAATGTATTGCAGATTATCTAATCCTGCTCATTTCACAAACAGAACAAAAGTCAAGAGATTTTTTTGACCAATTAGCATTTTAACAGTGTGGAAAATTCACCTCTCTGCCCTCTTGGGCCCGCTGTCTTCTCTCTGACATGTGCCCTCTCAGAATTCATGTCTCGTAATCCCCAGTTTTGAACACAGAGACTTACATTTGGAAAAACTTGTGCGTCAAATTTTACTGGTGCACCAGACCCTCAGCAAATTCAAAGTAAACCTGGGATGATTTTTATTAACTATTTGACATTTATCTTATAGAGGTGAGTTTATCTTACCACCACTCTTCATTGGAGTCATGGGAAAATAGCAGCACTTACTGTGTGAAGGTAAATATTATGGCAAGATAAATATTAACTTTTCAAAGAAACCATTCTAGCTTGTTAAAAATCACAAATGGCATCAGTTGTTTAAGGTTTACGCTTTCATAGCATCTCTACAGACAAAAGAGTTTCCTGAACTAAATCTGTTTTCTGCAGAGATTTAATACTGGGGGAAAGGTAGATTCAATAGGAATGAACCACACAGTAGCAACTGACTGGGTACAACCCTGGAGGGATTTGTCTATGGATATTTGACCTCCCTCTACACAGCTACACTTCTTTCACTAGGTTCATCCTTTCTAAGTCTCAAAGGATTGAATCTAAGATACATAGAAATACTTCCTGTCTTAATCCCTGACCTGGCAGTGTTTAACACAGCCAGAGATTTTTAGAGTTTTAGTCACAAGACGTGTTGGCAAGGCCTACAAGTCACCTATATGCTGTTTGTCCCCTCGAAGCAGTAGAGCATAGTCATACTAGAATCAGTAATTAATCTACCCCTTGTCTCTCACCAGACCTTCAAGGGAAAAATAGAAGGGAGTCGTATTGCACTTTATGTGTTAGCTAGAACAATTTATTAACTATTTGGATAATGCTTTAAAAGTCATTGCCTCACATGATAAAGACCTTTCCATTTTGCTCTTCTCCTCTTCAAAAAAAGAGTAGCTTGCCTCATATTCATGTTATCACTTAGTGAAAGGACCCAGAGGACACTTTAAAAGACTCACTATGCAAATACTTACACTAAGATTCTAGAACAAAAAGAGTCCACCAATGATAAATGTCCTCTGGCTGATTACAACTTGCTTTCCTCATACCTATGAAGTGTGATCAAACAGTAAGATGTGTATTTAAATTTTTTCAAAATTTATTCCAGTAAAAGACACAATGCCATTAGTTCCCTCTCAAAATACTCCCTCTTACTTCAAATACACTTATCCTATTGTTCGTGCCACTTTCTGAAGCAGCTCTGCAAGTTCTTTTATGTGAGTGCATTTAGTTGCCCTGTTGTAGTTGCCTACAAATGTCCTGAATTTATTAAAAATATTTACAGCTCATTGTCATTTTAACTTTGGGAAAGAACCACAAGTCACATTTCATAGTGCTAGAACCAGTGAATAAGGTATATGAGTGCATACCTTAATGTTCTTAGGAGGATTCATTTCCATTGAATGACTCTTGGCAACAGGATTCACCATATTTTTTATCATTCCTCACCAAGACGCTTATGGAAAAGGACTTTCATAACTGCTTCAGAAAGTGACGGTAACAACAGGATATGTGTGTCTGACCTAAAGAGGAATATTTTGAGGGGAGTTATAATAGCAATATTTCTTTTGCTGTAACAATTTTTTAAAAATTTAAACATTCATGACATATCTTTATTATGCCTTCTATGGTTCAGAGTTGTAGGAGTCTCCTCCCGAGATGAGGAAAAGATCATAGTGGTTGCACGGAAGACAGAATGTGGTAACGACACGAATATGTAGAAAATAGCTTACAATACACAAAATAGTTTGTCAATGAGTAGATTGATTTTAAAAGACTGTGTGTGTGTGTGTTCATTTGGAATTATTTAGGAAACAAATAGTTCATAGAAAACTTTTCCAAGGGAACTGAGAAAACTAGACAACCTGTAATATCTTAATGACTCTGGGTGCTCACTAGAAGGGAAAAAATAAAAATGATCAAACAAGGAAAAAAATGTTGTACATTAATTATGGTCATGTTGTTAAATGAATATGCAGAGTTTCTTTCAATAATTTGCACTTTTATTTTCTTACTTTACATACTTTTTAGACTCAAAAATCCCTTAAAAGTAATTCATCTTCTGGTGAACACTCTATACATTAAAATAATTTTTATTTTCTTTAAGAACTATATCTAGAGACAGAGACTCTTTCTTCTAACCATCCATGAGAATCTTTTTTTGTGGGGGGCAGGTATTGCTCTTTAGAAATGAGCAGATAATCTTTTAACCAGATAATTGATAGAAAAGAGTATGAATGATAACACTATTTGAGAACAATGGTAACTATAATGAGTGGGTAACTTAAAGAATAAAACATTTTCTTGAACACTACATACTGAATCCAAAAGGAAATTCAAATGAAGAAGTTTCTGGAAAAGTTTGAGCAAGAGTACATCCCCGAAATTGGTACACAACTTCCCAAAGAGACTATTTTTAAAAAGCAGCACTCAGTTGCAGAGAAAATGTTGCCTATTTAAAAGAGAAAGGGCCTATATCTTTACAGTTTTACCTTATGCAAGTTGAATAAATATAGATAAAGCAATGATGATTTCACAGACTCTTGAAAGAGATCTGTTCACTGAAAGACCTTGTGGCGATAATGTTGTAAAATCTATTGTTTATGTAGAGCATTGTAAAGATATCTAGCTATGCAGGAGAAATGTAAAAAGAAGTGGAATGCTCATCCCGGAGGCCAGGCTGCTGGAAAATGAGAACAATATGAGACATGAGTCTCCTGAGATTAATGAGTTCAGGAGGGTTCACTTTTGTTACAAACTACAAATCGGGTCTGCTGTGAGGTAGTTTCAGGTTTGGAATTTAGGGCTCCCCAAGGGTTCTGTTTCAAAGAATGAACAGATTTCTATAATGACAAATGGTTGAAGGTAATACATCAAATAATATCTTTATGTGCATGGTTGGGTTTTAAATCATTCTTTCTTGAGGAGAAAACTAAAATGACAAATTTTAATTCAAATGCCATAGGAAATGTTTGAATAGTAATTTTAATAAAAATAAAGCAGGCCCAAAAAAGAAGATGCACATGCATTTGTATTCTAGTTTGGTGTGTCCAAGAAATACATGTTTTTTGGGTACCAGGAATTCTGTTCAAGAAAGAGAAAACTTGGTCAACTTTAGGACTGTGAACATGCTCAAAATTCTTTCATAGTGAAGCTTTTGTCATGTTGATAAAATAAATCCTTGGCTCTTGTAAGAGTAGTTTAGACATAAAGTGACAAAAGATTACACAGGCATCCACAGTGCTAGCAATAAAATGGTGACACACAGCATAGCTGGATGGGTAAATATTAAAGTGGTATGTTCAGGCTGAAGGAAGGAGGAAGACAGGGGAATCTCAGCTATCTACAGCCTAACCCAAACGCTTACAAAGAAACTTTTACAACATACCTGAGTTTCATTTAATTCAGTGAGTTAGTACATCCTGATGATTTTTTAAACCCTCAATTCTTGCTGATGTCCAACTCTTTTTTTTTTTTTTTCATCAGATGCACTGATACAGCTCTACTTGTGCTTTGGCTATAGAAGCGAAATACTTGGACTTATTGGGTTTTGGGCTAAAAACAATTACTAGTCTGTTGCATGTGTTTGAGATATTCTAGGAAATATTGGTTGGGGGAAAATAAAATGACAAAAGAGGCAATATGCGTTTTTAAAAAATCATCTCTTCTTCCAAAGAAATCCGACTTCCTTTCTGAAATCTTCCCAGTAGGAACCATAGAAAAATGACAGGAAGCTGCTGGTTGGTTTTTCTTGCTGCTAAAACATATGTTGTTATGTCATGTCCTAAACAGAAAACTGAAGCATCCCTTTCAAATTCTCAGCACCACTGACACTTCCAACAAGTGCTCTCGTATTGGTTTTGGTCTTATCTGTTCCTAACAGACAGCCTCATGCCTTGGAAATTTGACCTGAAATAAAAATTCAGCCCCAAGTATCTGCTGTCAATTGCATAGAAAATAGGAGATGACAGCAAAGTCACTTCTGCATGCTGAATTAGATCTCTTCCCAACATCCTCTAATGTCATTATTAGCACTCAAATACACTGTGTCAAAATGTGTCTATGTAGGGAGATGGACTGAGCAACACTGAGTTTCTTCTTAGTCAATTTGACAAGCTATTTTTAATACATAACTTCTGCATAGGGAATTATTTAGGAAGGG
The DNA here is from genome assembly GCA_004363535.1 of Dasyprocta punctata. Taxonomy (NCBI): domain Eukaryota; kingdom Metazoa; phylum Chordata; class Mammalia; order Rodentia; family Dasyproctidae; genus Dasyprocta; species Dasyprocta punctata. Next base: position 86,973 of record RJWM01002644.1, read on the forward strand.
CACCTAACCTGTCACAGAAATTTATAGATAAAGATATTCAAAAAGAACACATACAGTTAATAGGGAGTCAGTTTTATAGTCCAGTTGCAATGAACTACTTCTAAATGTGAACCAGGCCATTATAAGTTTGGTCTTATTGAATATATAGTCCAAGCAGTAAACTCAACTTGGAAATAATCTGAATTTCAATGACTTACACATAATAGTTATTTTGATTTAGAGTCTTTCACGATGTTTCTATAAAAGATGAAGTTTCCATGTCCCTGTTCTACGTATTTTGAGTTATTCTGAAGTATGAGATGAACTTACAACTCAGCAGTATCATTGATTTATTATAGCTATACCACAATGGGATAATGGGTAAATGAACTTTGAATTTTCACTTGCTTCCACTACTCCATCCCCAAAGACCCAGTTGAAAGATGTTGACGAAATAAACTGCTTGACAACTTACGTGCTCTGTAGTTTCCATACATGATGACAAAGTTACATCCTTGTGACTATAGAGAGAAAATCTAATATATGGAAACATCAGTCAACAGACTTAGATACAATAAGAAATAAAATGCTGACATAGTCTCTCAGAATCTTGAAAAAATAAAGTATTTTATTTCAGACAGAGTGAGTTACCTATTATAAAAGATACCCAGTGGTTTGGTATGCTCCAAAGTGGAATGAACATTAGCAATACTTCTGCTAATAGAATTCACAGATCCCTTTCCTCGAGCCTTCAGTATCTATGATTGAATCATTTTCAGCAAGTAAAAATAAGCTGAGGCCATTTCTATTCAAGAGAAATATATGTGTCATTTCCAAAATTCTGAAGAAAACAGTTCAAATATTTAGTTAACTACCACAAGATCCAGCAACCTCACATGTCATATAACTAGTCATATAATTTTAAGCCTTACTTACTAGTTAGTCACCACCATAATAATATGACTATAACCTAATGTTCACTTTTCAAACTGTCTCTAATGAAAAGGTTCTTCACTTCTTGCTTTTTGTCTGATTTTTATTGTTTTTTGCACACTACTGAACCTAACACCTAGAACTTGTCACTTGATACTGATCTTAGCTTCCAATCTTACAACAGAAGTTCACCCTGTGTTCTTTGGGATTCCATGAATAAATCTACCAATGGATCATTCTCATGGCCAAAAATTCACCCTGACTACAACCATACAATGCCAATACTTCTAGTCTCTCATGAACAGGAACTAGACATCAGAGTAAGAACTGGCTAGTAAGCCCAATATCCAACATACATTATAATGAAATAATGGTGATGGGAAAAATGACTGTTCATATGTGGAATATTAAATCTAGACTCATGTATAACATCATGTACTAAACTAAAATAAAAATGTATCAAAATATAAATGTTAAAACAAAAACAATCAGCTGGAAGATAAAATTGATAAAACTCTTGAAGACATAGACATAAGCAAGGACTTTCTGAACAGGACCCCAATTACACAAGAAATAACATCTGCAATCAACAAATGGGAGCATATTAAATTGAAAAGCTTTTGTACAGCGAAGGAAGCAACCAACAGAGTGAAGAGACAACCTACAGAATTGGAAAAAGTATTTTGCAGCTATTCCTCAGGGAGATGACTAATATCAAGAATATATAAAGAACTAAAAAATTAGGCCCTGAAAGTAAAAAAAATGGGCAACTGAAATGAATAGACATTTTTCAGAAGTACAAATGGGCAATAAATACATGAAAAAATGTTCAACATCTCTGGCCATTAGAAATATGCAAATTAAAGCAACACTGAGATTCCATCAAACAATAACAAATACTGATGAGACTGTGAGGTAAAAGGAATCATTCTGATTGTTGGTAAGAATGTAAACTAGTACAACCAGTATGGAAAATCAGTGCTGAGATTTCACAAAAACCTAAAACTAGAAATTTCATTAGACACAGTTATTGCCCATTAGTATCTTCCCAAAAGAGTTAAAGACATTATATTACAGTGTTACATACCTATTTATGTGTATTACAGCACAACTCATAATAGGTAAATCTAGGAAGCAGTCTATATGTCCATTAAGAGGTGAATGGATAAAGCAAATGTGGTATTTATGCTACAATGCAGTACTACTTTGTTGATCACTATAACTATAACTATAAATATGTATATATATATAGAGAGAGAGAGAGAGCAGATAAATGCATAAAGAAAATGTAGTATATTTGCACAATGAAATATTACTCAGTCATAAAAAAGAATAAAATCCTGTATCCATAAAAAATGAAATCTTGTCTTCATAAAAAAAATAATGAAATCCTGTAATTTGGAGCAAAATAGATGGAATTGGAGGACATCATATAAATTAAAATGAGCCAGGCACAGAAAGACAGGTATTTTATCTTTTTGCTTATACATGCAAACTAAAACAGCTGTTCCCAAAGAAGAGAGTAGAATGGGGGGAAGAGGGATAAAAGGAATTTGGATAACAAGCACCAAAATATATTTAGATAGCTGAGTGTTCCACAATGCAATTTATAGCAATCAAATGCTATTTTATGAAGAACTAAGAAAAGGAGTTCAAAGATTCCAAACATGAAAATACAATAAATATACAAGGAACTATAAATATTACTTATCCCACTTTCATCACTATACATTGCATGCACATAGTGAAGTATCACACTGTACCTTTAAACATGTAAAATTATTGCATATCAATAGAGTGAGTTATCAGAACAAAACAAAGATCAAATTAAAAACTAAAACCCAGAAAGGTCACAGAGGAAAAAACTAAGATTGGACCAAGAAACTGTGGTTCCCACATAATGCCTGAAGAGAGTCTGAGGTAAGCATCGAGAGCTGGAAGAGAAGAAATCAGGCAGAGACATAAGAGCAAATATTTGCTAGTTAAAATGACTGAAATGATTATTGACCCAATATGGTTCTAAAACTGAGGCTTTTTCACAGGGCTCCCAGAACAGGGCTGTGATTCCAGCCCTGTTCATTTGCTTTCATTGTGACGTGGAGTTGTGACAAGCAGTCCTTGCTGGTTCTTTTGTAATCATTTCCTCTCCAAATCTTCTCGAAGTCCTTCCCATTCCTGTGGTCTGGGCAGTTAGAAACTGCATCCTTAATGTCACAGCATCTCCTCAAATACGCCCCTAACAGTGCTTGGCTCACCACATTGCCATTGTCCATCTCTGTTTAACTTCAGAGTCTCTGTTTGCATGGACTATGCCTTAAGCCATCTTGTTCATGGCCCTGAAGACTGCACTCCAAATAGTCAGTGAATAGTTGCTGAATGAACAAATGTGTGAATGAAGACCTTTAAAAATCACTCCATACCTAAGCACAGTGTTTCCTAATGGCTTTTCCATGACATACTACACTTCACTTTTGATGAATGTTTATGTTAGACGTCTTACTTTTCTTGAAATCAGGAATATTTTTTAACAAAGTGATACATACTTTATAGTGTTGAGTTTCCTTCTCTCTCCTCTGCCACATGTATGAGTAATTATTAAAACTATAGTATGAGAGAACCAGGCCTCACCCCAACCTGGGAGGTGATCCTCATCTGGGAACCAGTACCATGTGTGGGCTGCTGCTGGAGTGGGGACAGCCACACCCAAGCCTCTCTCTGTGAGTCAGCACCATTTGCAGATTGTGGGGGGCTGGGTGCGGGGGGAGAACCAGACCTCAACAGGAAATGATCCCAGCAGGGAAACCATATCATTTTCATTGCTTTGTTGGGTTGGGTTTTATTCTTTTTTATTTTGTTTGATTATGTTAAATCTGATGGCATGAGCAGCTATTTGAAAGTTCACAAGACTTATTATGATAGCCATTTTGGATTTACTATTGGCTTGTTTTGAAGTCCTTTATTGCTCCATTGTTTTGTTATTATTGTTTCTATTGTTCTATTCTGTCCTGTTCTGTTCGATTTTTACTATGTCTGAAGGTATCTGCAGCTATTCTGAAGAAAACAAAAGGCATTATGGTAACTATTATTGGTTCCATAAGGTCTTGAAGTTCTGTGTCACTTATACTGGTTTCTTTTGATTGGTTTTATGCTGTTTTATTTTCCTTGGTTTTATCTTCTTTAAAATTAAAAAAAAAAACTATGGTGTATATTTTATATTATATAATGAAAGGAACAGTAGGCTTTTAAGAGAGGAGAATGTTAGAGTGCAAAACTATTCCAAAGAACTATTTTTCACATCCAATAATTTTGTGTATTTATGGAGTACAATGCAATGTTTTGATACATGTATACATTGTATAATGATCAGGTCAGGTTAATGAGTGTATCCATCACCTTAAACATTTTTCTTTTCTTTTTGGGCAGACACTAACATATTTTCTTCTGGTTATTTGAATTATCTAATGTATTATTATTAGCACCCATTTTATTGGTAGAGTGCTTGGCTCTAAGGAAGATATAAGCTGAGTGGTTCAAATCTTATTGTTGTTACCACTCTCCTGAATGGAGCAGAGCAGCACTAGCAGGAAATCAGAGAGCAGCTCTTACACCCTAACCCTGAAGCTTGTGCCAAGGAATAGCTCCTCACATGTATCTCATGAAGGGGAAGTAAGAAATAAGACAAAGCTGTCAAAAAGTTGATTATGAGATCACCACTGGATCAAGGTCATAAACACCAAACTGAACACATGCACATGCTGGTTCTGATTCCTGGGCTCTTATCTGTGTTGCTTCCACAACACTACTTTCCTCCCCTGCATGATAGCATTACTTTTCATGTGCTTCTCCTCCCTTCCCAGATGTTATGCTGAAGTGCTGGACCATCCTTCATTCATTATTTGTTTTTCAACATTTATTAGTACATGTTTTCAGTACATAATGATTACATTCATCATGAAGAGTTGTTACATGTACATAACACATCTTACTTCTTTTTATTTCTCTTCCCCCACTTAGATTTTATAATTTTTTTGTTTTATTTTGTACCTGTACATGACTTATCTTTCTTTTTAGATATACATAATCATAACATTCATCATAGGGAATTTGTACCTGTACATGATATATCTTTATTCTTTTTTTCCCATTTCCCTCCCCTCTCTTTACTTAATTTTTTAAAAGATACATAATAAATATATTCATTGTGGGTTATCGGTACATAGGTGTATCACTTATTATGGTAGCCATTTTGGATTTTACACATAAAGAAATTGAGCTCTAGAAGACTGTATATCTTGCCCTCCAAAACTCCAGTAAGTGTGGATTAGAGACATAAACTCAGGTTTTACTAACAGAACAGTCTCACTTTATTGGAAGGAGTATAAGTCAAGTGCATGTGGTCAAAATACATCCTGCATATTTCTTTGGGTTGAAATATGAGGTGCTATCACATTTCATAAGCATCTTTCAATCTAATTAAATAAGATTTAATTCAAAATATTACATATAGTGAAAATATGTGATATAACCTTTTTGAAGGAAAATTAAACTCTATACCGTGAGTGTCTTTATGTAGCTAATAGCTCATCATTCAGAAAGGTGAGTTCTCTAAGAACAGTGGGACCAATTCTCATGTTTTGCAGATCAAACAAAAAAATCATGGTCCTTATCCAATAGCTAGTTAGTAGGAGAGACAACCAAGCATTCTGTCATTTCCCTAACTTGTTATGTGAAAAAAATATTTGGTTTTCAACTCTGGCATCTTGTTGTATGCCTATAGAAGTTTCTGTGTGGAAGAGCCTTTGGTTCAGTGAAAAAATATTTCTGTATTCTGATTTTGTCATGTGTGGCTAAAAAGAAATAGTGGTTAGACAAGATTACTTATTCGTCACTATGTATTAATGGCTGTAAATCATTTAGAAATGTACAATGCAATTACTAGATGAACTGATACCATAAACCCTTGCTTTTACAGTTTTAGGAGTGCTCAAAAAATGCAGAAAATAATAGGAAAGTTTAAATTGAAAGGAACTAATAAATTACCTCGGAAAATGCTTGTCTATTTTAACAGTAATAACAGTAATGAAAAAGCCAGCTAAGAACACACCAAAGGCCCTGCCATCCCTCTTGCAATTTGATCTATGCTATAGTTTTACTAATGAGGTTTCAAAGATTGTCCTTCTATAAATGCAAGGAACACTCAACCTTCATCACTGATCAGTGCTATTCTACCTTACAACATTATGGATTTGTGCCCCTCAGATTTCAAGTGGCTCCTTCACTTCCTCCAGAAAGACAATGTGATTCGATGTCCTGGTTGTCCTGGCTCTGGGATCCCATGTCTTTCTCAGCAGGGCCTCTTGTGACCTTTGTAGGTCAATTTTCCATAGCATTTTGTTTTTTCTTTGAACCTTGTCAAGGCGTGATCAAAGTATATGGTGAAAATTTGTTTTGAAAAATTTGCTATAGTAAAAGACATATTAATCCCTTTAAAATACTCCCTTTGGCTTCAAACACACATATCCCATCCTTCTTGCCAGTTTTTAAAGCAGTTCTACAGGTCTTTGATGATTGTCTTTACAAGGTGTAATAAAAAATATGCTGAATGCTACTGCTGCGGCATGTCATCCAATGGAAAAGCAGGATCATAAAAATGTTTTATGTGTCCTCCTCCATCTTATTCACCAGATCTAGAATCACATGACTTCTGGTTCTTCTCTAGAGTAAAATGATCATGAAAGATACATTTTCAGGACATTGAGGTAGCCACAATAATGTAGCTAAAGGCACAAAAAATGACTTCCAGGATTGCTTCAGAAAGTCACAAATCCTCTTTCCAGGTATCCTCATGAAAGTAACATCATCTTTAAACCCTATGCGACAATCCCTGACATACGGCTGTGATACCCAGGGAAGAAAGGGTGACCTGGAAATTCAACTATTTCCTTAAGATCATCCAACTTTTGGATGAATATCCAAAATGCTTCATTGTGGGAGCAGACAATGTGGGCTCCAAGAAGATGCGCATGACCATCTAAGGGCATCTGGAAAGCAACCCAGCTCTGGAGAAACTGTTGCCTTATATCCAGGGGAATGTGGGCTTTGTGTTCACCAAGGAAGACCTCACTGACATGCCGGATATGCTGCTGGTCAACAAGGTGCCAGCTGCTGCCCATGTTGGTGCCATTGCACCATGTGAAGTCGCTATGCTGGCCCAGAAAATTGGTCTGGGGCCTGAGAAGACCTCCTTCTGCCAGGCTCTGGGTATCACCACTAAAATCTCCAGGGGCACCATTGGAATCCTGAGTGAGGTACAGCTGATTGAGATGGGAGTCAAATTGGGAGCCAGGGAGGCTACTCTCCTGAACATGTTGAACATCTCCTCATTTGCCTTTGGGCTGATCATTTACCAAGTGTTCAACAACAGCAGTATCTACAACCCCAAAGTGCTTGACATTACAGAGGAAATTCTGCATTCTTGCTTTCTGGAAGGTGTCTGCAATGTTGCCCATGTTTGTCTGTACATTTATTACCCCACTGTTGCATCAGTGCCCCATTCTATCATCAGTGAGCACCAGCAGGTCCTGGCTTTGTCTTTGGAGATTGATTACACCTTCCAACTTACTGAAAATGTTAAGACTTTAGCTGATCCATCCGCATTGTGGCTGCTGCCCCTGTTGCTACTGCCACTACTGCTGCTCCTGCTGCTGCAGCCACCCCAGTCAAAGTTGAAACTAAGGAAGAGATGGAGGAGTCAGATGATAATGGGATTTGGTCTCTCTGCTCACCAAAAACCACACTACTCAGGCTGCCTGCTTGGCAAAAAAAGGAATAAAGGTATAATTCTCTTCAAAAAAAAAAAAAGGAAGAAAAAGAAAGTAGCGAGCAGGATGTGATAAGTGTTTGAAACAAGGGGGAGTATATTGAGAGGAACTGATGACAATATAATATTAAATATTTATTATTTTAAAATTTGAGCAAATAAATATTTTAAAATTTGGACATTGATGCATCTTTTTATCACATAGTTCATTTTTCTAGCATTACTTTGGCTATTTTCTCTACCTGACGTGCATTCTTGTGTAACATTTGTCTGAGGTAGTTAGCTAATATTTAGCATTCACTTAAAATCCTACTTTGTCCATTGTCATCCAAGGTTTCCTTAGCTGAAATTAATTTCTTACTCTACAATACTCTCACAACACCTGGGTATTCACATTAGAGTTCCAAATACATCATAACTTTTATTATTGGGAAAATTTTAGCTTGTAGAAGTCTTTTTCTACAAGACTAGTGGATACCCTATTTTTTTTTCTCTCTCTCTCTCCCATAGTGCCTAGAAGAGTTCGTGTTTGTGTAAGTGTTCTCAGTAAGTGCTCTCTATACACTTGTTTTATTGAACAAAACAATGTAAAATTTTACATCCCAAGCAGTCAAAAAGAAAGGGTTTTTTCAAGTCTGAGATTATTTGAGTTTCACCTTTCAATTCTGCCTTTTTAATAAGGCTTAGTTCAGAAGGCTCTCTAAATTTATTGTCATTTTATAGCAAGATCTTACCTACTCAGATGGTCTAGAATTGAAACTGAATGTGATATTTTCTGTCTCTTTCCCATGTCCTTTTATTGAGCAATAAGGAAGAAGCACCCATTTTGAAAAATATCTGTCCTTAGCCTGTACCTTCTGTAGAACTTCCAGAGACCAGCTGCCTCCCCCACTTCCATTGAGAGAGTATATCTGATGTTTGAATCAAAATAACATGAAGATAGGACTACATATTTTTATCCAAGAAATATGTCAAGTATCAATCTGTTTCAGGCACTCAGAGAACCAAAAGTACAATCTCTGGCTGCTTCTCAATATGTTAATGGGGAGATTGGCCTATAAAGTTAGATGGACTCAGTTTAAAGGCTAGCCTTATGCTTAGCCTGTGTCAGTGAGTGGTATAAAATGCTAACCATGGAGGGCTCAGCAGGGCACAAGCCCTAGATTGACTGGCACTGCCTTTACTTGACTAGCTTCTTCCCCTTTTTCATGTCTCTAACCATTTCCTGGGAAACGTTCTTTCCCCTCCACCATATTATTCTCTCTTCAACACTTTATGCTTCTTTTCTATTATGATACAGTATACAGAATTCATGTCTTTTTTTTGTGGGGAGGGAGCCTTCCTTTCACCACTGTAATTTAGGACAAGAATCATGGTTTCCTTTTTCCCTTTGCACTGATGAAAATGACCTACATCTATACTGTCTACTGTGATAACCACTATCCACAGCGATCCTTTGACCCTTGAATGTAACTAGTGCAACTAAGTTACATAATTTTAAACTTTAGTTTTAAATAATAAATTTAAAGAGGCACACATGGCTAGTGGTTGTCAACTTGCTCCTTATAACTTTAAAGTGTACCCTACAACAATGCGTACAGTAAGTAAAATAATCAGCATTATAAACCAGGTACATAATAGAGTTTGAATAAATTGATGAATGAAATATAGAGCCACCTAGCTTAAGTGTCTCTGGAAGGGTTTTGTTCATGATTTTTTGTTTTTCTGTTTTTTGTTTTGTTTTGTTTTGTTTTGAGCTCTTGTCTACCACAGCATCAAATACAGAGTTCAGGCATCTCTTATTTACACAAAAGTAAACATCTGGAACATCTCATACTAAAATTTTGGCCTTTTTTATTGTTATAATAGATAAAGATCTATTAAGGGTAGAGTTTGATTGTGATTCCACTTTCACCCTTATCAAAAAATAATCTTGGATGGTCCTTTTTATTCTTGTATACTTACTAGTTCTCTATTAGATTGACATCCAATTGTCAATTGTTGGCCCTTTCTTCACATCTGCCATAAATCATTGAGCACTTAGAATCACCTCATTGAACAAAAATAAATAAATAAAACAAAAACAAACAAGCACAAAAAACAAAAAACCAAACCCAAAAGCCAGGCATGGTGGCACATGCCTGTAATTCTAGCACTCAGGAAACAGAGATAAGAGGATAACTGTAAGTTCAAGGTCAGCCTGGACTACAAAGTGAGTTCAAAACCAGCCTGAACTACATAGTAAAACACTGACTCAGACAAAAAAAATCACCTCATTGACATTTAGGGAAATCAGAATCAAAGAAAAGAAGAGTGTACCTTGTTCTCAACTAGTTCTGTTTAACAGTTACAGAAATACCGATTGCTCCTGTGAACATACACACATACACACACACTCATACCTCTAATCCAGGGAGATAAATAGTTTTTTGTTGAACTCAGTTTAACAAACCTCAAGAATTAAAGGATCAGAATAGTAGAAATCAGCAAAGAGAAGATAAAAGTAAAAACAGGAAAATGTACCGTGTATGTGTGTGTGTGTGTGTGTGTGTGCGTGTGCATGCATGTGTGTATGTGTGTTGCTAAGAATCAAACCCAGAGCTTTGCACATACTAGAAAAGCCCTCTATGAATGTGTTACATACCAGCCCAAGAACATGCATCATTAAGGAGTTCAATATTCTAGAGACAATTCTACTATTTTTTATAGCCAATCTATATACCATATCATCACACATTTAGAACAGTAATTGATAGTGAAACAATGGATAGAAAATTTTATTCTTTATGATTTACTACAGATTTTCCATAGTAAATGTAGACATTTAATAGCTACAGGAAAAAAAGTCATTTCCAATCCTGAAATCAATTGTTCATTGAATGGCAAAGACATAAAGAAAACATAAAAGTATTATTTCCACCTCTGTTATTGTAACTTTTCTGTCACAATTCCATTAGCTAAATCCATAGTCCCTTACCACCAGCATAAGTAAAAGTACCAAATGTAAAAAAGATTAGGGATAAAGTTTCTTATATTGTTTCTGGTTCTTTCAATTACAGTGTTCCATGTAAAAGCATGGCAAGACTAAATACTGAGGTCAAGCCTGTAATCCCATCACCCTGAGAGACTGAGGCAGAAGGATCACAAGTTTAAGCCTCGACTGGGCAACTTAGTAAGGTCCTGTCACAAAAAAATTAATAAATAAAATTATAAAGGAGTGTGTGTGGGTGCAGCTCAGTGCAAAAGTCCTGGATTCAATCTCAAGTACCACAAAAGTAAGTAAATAAGTAAGAAATAAATTCTTAGAAGGAAATTTTCACTGTTTAATTAAAAGTGGACAAATGTCAAATTAGACTTAGGCTGTGATTGTCCCAAAGATAACAGAAAAACTTGAAATTTCTTCTCATATCTCAGATTAGAGTTCACATGTCTCTCTGCCTAAGCAGACCACCTGCTAGAGATAAGTTCGCAGCCTTAGGCCAAAGGAGCACTAGGAATACAAGGGAAGCAGAGGGGAAGGGGATGCAAATGGAATTATCTGGGTAAATTTGAGTGAATAGTCTACAAAAATGGACCCTGAAAAGGGTCAAATTATCATTTAAACTCTCTGACCTATTCTTTGGAAAATCAGTCCTCTTCATAAGAGCCAGATCTCTCCAACTTGTGTGCTTTGGTCCACAACTAAGGGGATTATAAAGGTGTTAACGTCCGTCAGTCCACAGGGCACTATGATAGGGCCTAGAATAGCAAAGAAAGGCACCATGGGAGGTAGAGGCTATAAATAGTTACATGTTCTCTGGGTACTTTGCTTTGAAATACTGAAATGTACTTGAATAGAAAAAAAGAAAACTACATCTTTAAAATATATGTGTATCTAACAGGATCTCTAAACCTCTTTAACACCAAGACCTTCCTTGGACATCTTTAAATAAATTCACTGCTTTACACCTGGCCTAATATCAGAAGTATTTCAGGGCCCACTGAAAAGGATGAGCCAAATGTCTTTCTGTTCAGTGGCAAAATGCTGATTGAAAAACTTTTCAGACTGAGAAGAACAGGTAGAGGATTTGACTCAGATTTGGAATGTAGTTTAGGTAACATTTCTCTTATTCACCTATGTGTACTTAAGATAGCTTGTTAATCTCACACAAATGATCTTTTAAGATTTAATTTCCTTTTTCTTATTTAAATATGTGCCTAACAATGGACTCACCCTAAAAATAAAGCAAGTTCGCTAAGGTCAGAAGAGCCCACTTTACGCACATGATGTTCCTGTACCATGAAAACGGTAGTATAAAGCCTCAGAGTTATACCTGTTTTATCAGCCCAGTGAGACTTGAAATCATGACACACTGAGACTCAAAACAGTCAGAGCTATCCTGAATAAAAACTGAACCAAGAGCCAAGCATGATCATCATCCTGTCTGGTTAAATGATTAAGATTTTCTGAATCTTAGTCACTACATCTGTGCAGTGGGGGAAGTGTAGATCTGGGTCCCTTGTTGAGCAGGTGATATGCAGCAATATTAGTAAGTCTCCTTGTAGTAGGAGTGACAACATGTAAGATAAGCTCAAAACTATTAGCAATAAACAAAAGTTCACTTATCAAAATTGTCTTTATACTGAATAAACAAGGAAGCATCATCTTAATTATGAAACTTTCCTTACATTTTAAAATTTAGCAATATATATCCATGTGAAAATTCTATTTTCTTTTGAGTACAATAAATGGGGTAAGGATGCGTCATCATGAAGGTATCTTTCAGTGATTATTCCAGCACCCATACATGTCAGAACAAAACATAGTTCCACTGTGAAATAAACTGCCATCAAAGTATTTGGACTGAAGCATTCATTGGAAATAGTTTTTATGTTTTGTTTTGTTTAGATTTGTATAGAGTTCAGCCTACAGTAGCAAATGTGAGTATGCTGGACAAGAATTTGAAATAAACCATTACAAAGAATCTTAATGGGAAGTGTGAGTGTTGGCAACACTGCGTGATCTATATCTCCAAAAACAAATTAACACCATGCACTTCCAGGATGTATAGACAGAGATCAATGAAAAGATGTTCTTGCAAATGGAATATTGAAAGGTAAGCAGTTGTGCACTTCTGCCTTCAGCATCTTTCCGATGAAAAGCAAGTTTCAGTATAGCAGAGACTGCTTTTTCTTCCTTCCTTTCCTTTTTATTCGGCTCTCAATGTAGAGATAGTTCAACTTTCAGGTATCAAATGAGCTTCTCTTCAAATGCTCGCCATTAGGAATTATACCTATGAATGCAGTGATAAAAAGAGGATTTGTTTGCAGCTGGTCCATTCCAAAAATGGAAGGAAAGACTGTCTGAAACTTCTCTCACTTGCATGTGTGTGTGATCACATGCGCATGTGGATGCTTACACGTGTGAGTGTGCATGTGTGCTCAGGTCTCAAGACCTCTATGGAATAAAGATTCATTCAACACTGAAGTGCCATATACAGATATAAAGTCTCAGAGTGGCAGCCACTGTCCCATTTGTAGATGATTGTGATGTGTGGCTTGGTGAGGATCAGAGAGGGGAGCAGGTGGAGACTCGTGCTTCATGAACTCTTTTCTATTAAATCTACACTACGCTGTAAAGATGGCTCATCTCTGCCTCCAGTCAGTTCATTATACATATCTGTATCCTTTTCTTGTCATTTAAGGAAGCATTATGCAATTTAGAAAATTCGTAGGAAGGTTATTTTTTCATCAGAACGCAGTGCTGCACCCTCCACCTGCTTTGTTGTTGAGAAAGGATCTTCTCACAGCACTTGCTGGATTTGCTGCAGGTGCAGCAACCAAACACAAGAGAATCTGGAAACCAAGAAGAGTCTCAGGACATGAATAGGCACAGCAATAGGGACAATTTTTCTGACAGTGAAAGACATGTCTCTGGTCTGGTGTATTGGTCTGCTTTATTAGTTTAAAAAAATCTGTGTTCCTGTGAAATGATTTTTAAACTACCATCCAATTAACTAAAAAGAAAAAAACAGAAAACTCCATTGGATAAATTGATAAGTCACACTTTTCTAAAAATCCAAATTGTCTTTTGATTGGTTTTCTGGTAATTGCTATTGGGTAATCAGAAGCTTTCAGCACATTTTTTATCTTGTCAAACACAAAACAAAACTACAGGATGAAAGCAACCATTATAAGCAGTTTTAGAGCCAGTTATAATTAAAGGGTTTGTAGCTACTATTATTTTGCCTAGCTTGTTAGCAACGTAATCAATTTTGTAGCCCCATATCACAAATAAATGTTCATTTGTAGTACATATAAGAGATATATGTCTAGGAAAAAGTTTATGAATCAAATGAAACTAAACATTTATTATACTCAACATGAAAACTGTCCCTTTTCTTATCAAAAATTTCCTTGAACACATCTGCCTTTGGGGTATTGTCCTATTTTCTCCCACTCTATAATCAGTCAACATCAAAAATATTCTTAATTACAGAAGATAATTATAGAAATCATTTTTCTGGCTTTTACACAACCTTCAAATTTCACAATTCATGAGCAGCCTTCTTATTTTAAAGTCCCTTGATGACACTTTGTTCTTTGAATCTAGATATGGTGCCTTTGATAATATTTTCTAACTATGGAAAGATGATTCATCTTTTTGTTTTATTGGGGTATGCACTTTTGACTCTATTGATGTCAACTAGATGGGATCTGTAAATGTTTATTGTTAGTCTTGTCTTCCCATAAAGAAAAAAATTACAAGCATGAGCAAAGAACATGGAAATTAGTTAATTGCTTAAATCTCCCTGCAAGACGACAGATGTGAAGCAATGGTTTTCCCAACTTTTGAGTTAAGTTCTGCACTTTACAATAATGAGTTTGAAGTGATAATGGAAGATGAAAAAAGGATTTGTGATTACCAGGATAAAGTGCTAATCTGCACCAAAGAACCTGCTGCATCCATCCCCTAACATTTACTCTAAAATGCTTTCAGCTTTTAAATCCACCCTCCAAAATTAGTAGGGGGTTAAAGTAGAACCCATTGGGAGGTTACATTTATTTAATATTCAGTCCTTTCTTGGATGAAATATTGTAGTCTATCCTCATAGGTATTTGTCAAACCATTAGAGTAATGGTTTATAGCTATTAAATGAAATTGCAGTTCTGTTTGTAAGTTCCATTTACACAAGATAAGCAAAGTGCCTTCATTTAGATTTAAAATACCTGAAATCTTAGCAGCAGCACATGAAGATTATGTAGGCTGTTAACTAATTCAGAACCATGATGTGAGCACATCACAGATAAACTTGCCATACTTGTTTGTGGCACAAGCGCACACACACACACACCCACACACACCACAATTGCCATTCAGAGTCACATTGTCCCATGCTGTGTCATTCATTTCTTGAGGGTTGGGCAGCCTGGAACTAGTCTTATTTTATTTTTTTCCAAAATAGCTTACATTCCTTTTGTTTTAGAATCAAATGAAAAGGCTCTTTTAATCATTGTTTCCAGTGCAAAAATATTTGATATAGTTCTCTCTGATAATAAACGGGAAATCATGCCTAGAGTTAAAACAAAGCTTTCCTACGGAAACTTCCATGTGCCTTTCCCTGCTGCATTTGTCTTGATAGGCAATTTTCACAGACACTGCTGAGTACAAAGGATCAGAGATAAATGAAGTCTTTAGAACTTTACCCTTCTCACTAGGTGATGAGTTTGACTGCTCTCAATAAAAGAGACAGCCTTATATTCAAATGATTAATTACCAAAACTCACATGTTTGGTCATAAGGGAGCCTCCATATCCTACTCCTTTCTCCAGAGAGTGAGTTAACACTATGCTAAATTGGCCTCCCAGTTTACAGTATCAATTCCCAGTAACTCTTCATTGCAGTGCCCCCTCCTGCTCACGCTCCCAGGCACACACAGATGCACACACACACACTACTGCCCTTCAAGATTTCACACTTTCATATAGCTTAAGGACTCAGCCCAAGGCCCCAGCCTAGCGACACCTTCATGTGAATTAGGCAGGCACACGTAGTTTAGCAACAGGGGCAGGAATTGGACTTCAGGATTCTCTGGTCCTTGACCATTTATTTCCCTTGTGCAGGGCTCAGTCTGCACAATTATTTGAGACAGCTCCGACCTATCCTAAATAACAACAAAACAATTCTGGGAGCCGCAGAAATAGCTTGCTCAGATCTCACCCTATAGGAAATGTAGTTGACTAAGAATCCCAGTTGCCTCCACTTTGGAGCCATCACCTGTCAGAATCAGGTTTCCTTGCCTGTTCCCAGCTGTGACTAATCATGGCAGGGCTTAGCCCCAGTCCATGCCTATGGAATGGACCACTCTTCTAAAGCACAACTCTGGCTTGCAGACTTCCATTAGCTTGACCAAACCTTTTCAGAACTGTGCACAGGTTGACAGTCTTCTTGCCCAGGCTGCCTGGATCCTCTCCTTTCCCAGCATTGAGGTTACAGCTCTCCCTGTCTTCACTCGCTTCCTTTCTTCATCCTTCACACATTAAACTTGAGCACTTACAATTCTTTCTCGGCATAATCCTCTCAAAAAACCTAATACTGTACCTAAAAATCCGGGTTTCCCCTGTACTAGACACCAGTTAAATGCTCTGTCTTCAATTTCTTGTGTGACCTTCCCAACCATACTAAAGAGACATTCGTTCATCAGTACTCTTTATTTTGCAACTGAAGCCATGGCAGAGACAGTAAATAACATCCTCATCATCACATGAGTCACTCGAAGCAGAGCAGGATTTTATCATAGGTCTTTCCAGTCATGTTTCTGAACTACTCTTCTATACTAGCTTTGCTTTATCTTCAACCTTATTGGAACTGATAGACTCATTTCAAAGTTGAATGCAATTTTTGTTTTCTCACAAAAGAGGGCAAAGCCAAATAGTCCCTTTTCCTTGAGAATTACCTAACTGGTGCATTTAGTGAAAACCTAATGTAAAAGATATTATTCTAGGAGTAAACTGAGAAGTCACAATTAACTCAAAGTAGGATGTTTTAAGACTGTGAAGCTAAGTGCTACATGAGTTGAAAATTATTATTTGGGAAGTTGCTGATCAGAAGCAAAAATGTAAGTATCTAAGGAAGGTCTGTTTCCACAGTGCAGCGAGGCACAGTCCCACAGTAATATTCACTGCTGATGGCAAGGCACAGAAGGTAGCCCAACTCCTGAGACTCGTCACTACTCTGTCACAAAATACTAAAGGGTACCACAAGCCCCAAAACTGGATCAATTTACAACTGAAGCTCTTCATGAATTCTAGGAAAACCTGAGAATATTATGACCTTGAAGAACACACTCCCTAAACATCTGAGCTTCTTGCTTATTGGCTTGTGGATGGTCTGTGGCAACTTTTTTTTTTTAATTCTGAAAATAGGTTAAGATACATGAGGGGTAGGCCAACCCATGTGGAGGACATCTCTGTCACAATAATTACAACCACTATCTCTCAGGGGCTGATTATGTTCCAAACATTTAATTACAATCTCTGCTTATATTACACATGCATTATAGTAGTTAGAAATGCTTCTCTATAAGATCAGAACTTTATGGTTATCTCAACATCAAAAATTTATGAAACTGATGTTTAAAAATTTTGAACAATTTACTCATGGTCCTATAAGTAATGCTAGGTAAAAACAGGACACAAAACAAGATCTACCTGATTGCAGGAAATATTAACTCACTAGGAGACACTTCAACTAAAATTCAGGAGGTTAAAAATTCAACTCTGCTTAAGCAACATGTTTCAGACAATCTGTACTTAAGAAAAGCAAGTGGTATTTTAATAGCATCACCCAAAATGAGAAAGAAACCCTATGCAGTAGTTTTCCCAAATGATTCATGCCATGCTAAGCAATATCCTCTACTATTAAAAAGTGCAAAAATTTTTTAAAAAGATTGAAATTGTAACTCTGCTTAATAAAATGAGGTTCTGTGGAACATCTATGGTACTCCAATTTTATCAAGTATTGGAATCATTTGATGGACTCGTTAATATATGGGTTACTAGTTTCTAGCTCCAGTTTTTATTCAGTATGTCTGACAATTTACATTTACAACTTTCCAGCTCATTTTGGGATGCAACTCATCCAGAGAACTCACTTTTAAAATGACTTTAATAGAGGTATTTATTTTCTTCTTTCACATCTAAGCTTTCATGTTACAAAAATGACAAAGTATCGAGTTCCTGAACTATTGAGACCCTTAAAGTGTCAATTAACACAACAAAAGTTCAGCATTGTAAACTGCAAGAAATGGTGGGACTGAGATTCTCAGTCTCTGGATTGTCATTGTTCTTGAATCTGTCTAAGAAATTCCTTAACAGAGAGAGATCTGGAGTAATCCCTAACAATTATAGCAAACAAACCTAAGGAAGGCTGTGATTTGCCTCTGTAATAATCTTTCTTTGAAGAATTATAAAAAGGCGCCCTCATGTAGCAACATGTGACACTTT
Organism: Dasyprocta punctata; assembly: GCA_004363535.1. Lineage (NCBI taxonomy): Eukaryota > Metazoa > Chordata > Mammalia > Rodentia > Dasyproctidae > Dasyprocta > Dasyprocta punctata. The sequence continues at coordinate 105,190 of RJWM01002644.1, forward strand.
CTTCTCTTTGCCTTAAAAAAAATTAAGCAAGTCCCCCATATTTTCATGGACATTCTTTAACACTGTCTATTAAAATGTTCTCTGAATATTTAAACTCCTAATCTTCTTTTCATAAGTAAGTAAAATAAGAACAATATATTATTTCAAAAATTTAGTTTTTGCATGTCTCCTATTTGCAGTAGAGAAAGAGGCCATAATTGACTTCCCTGTTTCCCTGCTCATTCTGTTCCTCTAACTCCAGTCAGTGGGTAACCAGTGGCTTGCCAGGGTTAGGGGTGGAGATCTGTGAAATCTTTCTGACGCTAATCTTACTGGCATAATCTGATGTTGGTTTTCTTGGGCACTGACAGTTGTTGAAAGCATTCTTCTACAAAATACTCTGATGAACTATTAAGCAAAGTAGTATCTCTTCTTCAGCTTGTTACTCATAGCTCCCCCACCCCCAGCTTCTGCATCCAAACAGAATACAGCAGCCTTTGTTGAGTGAGGTACCTTCACCCTTTTCAGGAAGTCCTTAGACAAGGGTATATTTTTCAAGATTTCTGCTTGGTTTCTTTTCCAGAATTTTTCATTCATAGCCTGAATTGTCTCCCTTATTTCATTCAATAATTTTTCTGTGTCTTTTTAGAATTTTTTAATATCTGAAAAATCATTCCTTGGAATTCTTTATTCAGTATTTTATCCATAGCAATGTCTTTGGTGTCAGTTACTAGAAAGCTAGGAACTTTTAGAGAAATCACATTGCCTTATTTCACATTTGTTGTATTTTTATGGTGGGATTTGTTCAACTGTTGGGATAGACATCTCTTCTATTTTTAGATGAGGTTTTCTTATGGGATAGCCTTCTCTTGAAAACAGGCCATGAGATGGAGGACCTATTTTTAAATCACCCTGTGCAGACATTCCCCCTAGAGATTCCTTATCTAGTCACTAGACACTGGGATCCTTCACTGCTATTGGCGGACAGTGGTCTCCACCCAAATTCAGTCTCCTCCTCTGTTGGCACAGTCTAGTTTAGCTTCCAATCTGTGGAAATGTCTTTCTTTCAGGTTAAAAATCATTTTGTAGTAGGATACCAGATTCCAGGAGCCATTAATAAAGCCCTTTAAGTACTTCTGAATCTTTTCTACTTTTTGGTTCTGGACTTAAAGAGAAAAAAAGGAGCACTTGAACACTGTGTGACACAACCACACAAATCAAAGTTATCTCCCAAGCTAACAAGAAAGCCTTCCTTTACCAAACTGACAAAATTAAGTGTAAGTCATGGTCAGTAATGCTACTCTTGATGTACGTCACTAAGGTGACAGGTGTGAAAGGGTGTATAGCACTTTTAAGAAATAGAATCTTTAAAACAAAGGCACAAAATAATATACCAGAGTTTGCTCCTGAGGGATTGGCATTGCTTTCAGATATCAAATAAATGTATAAAACAACACATTTCTACCATTCCAGTAGTTAAAGCAATTTACCCTTCATCAGTGCCTTGCAGCAACTTAATAAATAATATAGTTTCCTTGAGTTCTAAAGGGATCAGGGATATGAAGTCAATGAAAAAACAGACAGTTTATACTTGACTAAAAACTTATGTTCACCCATCCACCCCTGTAAAATTCCAACAAAGTCATAGCATAAGCTGGAAAATATATTCAGTACAGCCCTAGAAAACCAAGGAATATGTGGAGTAGAAAGAGCGAGGATGCCAGAAATCCTGAATAGTGAGGAATTTGTAGAAGATAATAAGACATAAAGCAAGAAGGAAGCAACCAACAGCAAATGGCACCCTGAGAGAGCAAAGGAAGAAAGAGTCTGCCAGCAAACTGTGTAGATATTCCAAAGGTTGCACACAGAACTCGCAGGAGGTGATATGCTTTGAATATTTTTTGCTGCCCAACCTCATACTGGAGCATAATCCTCACAACAGAGTCAGAAAGAGCAGAAACTGATTCCAACTCTGGTTGTTGAAGGTGGAGCCTTTGAGGTGATCAGGATGAGATAAGGTCAGCAGGGTAGAACCTCCGTGATTCAATCCTGCTGGCCTCAAGAAAGAAGAAGAGAGCAGACACACAGGGCTCCACTTGTGCACTCCATGACCCTCCTCATGTGATGTTCTATACAACCTGGAGACACTTCCAGCAAGAAGACATCACCAAGTGTGGCATCCTTAGAAACGTAAAGCCAAATAAACCTCTTTTCTTTGAAATTTACCCAATGTGTGGCGCTGCATTAATAGGAGCAGAAAGCGGACATAGGCAAAGGATGATTGTATCCTGGGGGTACGACTGAAGGATGGTAACGTCCCAACCACACCCTTGTTCTTAGGGTAGCAGGTCCCATTTGGCTTTCTAAAGAGACTTCTGACACCAAAGACTGAAAGAAGTTTCTGTGGCCGGAAACTAATATTTTATTACAGCAACCATCTGCAAGTGATATGGCGCTATGCACCCAGAAGGAAAATTTGCATCAGATCCCATGAGAACTAAGGGTCAGCTTTTTTTCTAAACAAATTATAGGTTGAAGAAGAAATAAAGTAAAAAAAATAAAGAATTTAGAAAGCAGTGACAATACTATGTAACATCCAAGATGTGACTGAAAAATATGGTGAATGTTTCATGTTTTTGAAAACATTATTACGGTAAAGGTAGTGTCCATTTTAAGTCTGAAAACTGTATATTTTTAAAATTGCCAATAACTATTGGATTTAACTATAAAAAAACTTATTATAGTAAAAGACAGATTTCTAAGAATGATATGATAAATATACTAAAAGCAAAGGGAGGATTTTGAGGTAATCAGTGGCAATATATGTTTTATTTATTTTTTATTGGTATATTTTAGATACACATAACATTCATCATAGGGAATTAACTTCTACATAATATATCTTGCTTCTTTTTTCCCTCTTTTCTCTTCACAACACTTTCCTTATTTACAAAAGTTTTGTTTCCATTTTTTCCTTCTATTCTCTTTTTTTCTTGTCCCTCCCTTCCTTTCTATCTCCCCTCTCTCTTGTTCCTCTTCCCATTTGAACACTTTCTTCCAGTTTCCCAGTATCTATTACACACTTTGGTCCTTATTTACACTTTCAGTTTCTCACACCAAAGAAACAATGCAATAGTTGGACATGTGTGTCCAATTTACTTCACTTAAGAGTATAGTCAAGGAACATCTGTCTAAAATTTAGCTAAAAATGTCTGAAATTTTTCCTTCTTTATGGCACAGTAGTACCCCATTACACTGAAAAAATATATCTTTATCCATTCATAGTAGATAGGCATTTGGACTGTTTCCAAGATTTATTATACACTGTGTTGCTACTTTTAAGATCTAAATATGCAGGGCCGGGGATTTAGCTCAGTGGTGTAAGTGCCTGCCTGGCAGGCCCAAGGTTGTGAGTTCAATCCCTGGTACTAAAAAAACAACAACAACAACCAAACCCCCCCCACACACACACACACACACAAACACAAAAAAATTTCCTAGAAAGGGGTGGGCATAGTGGTACATTCCTGTAATCCCAGCATCTGGGAGGATGAGGTAGGAGGATCACTGCAAATTTCAGGCCAGCCTGGGCTACCAGTGAGTTCAAGTCCAGCCTGAACTTCATTGCGAAACACTTTCTCAAAAAGATGAAAAAAAAACCAAAAAACAAAAAAACAAGTTTGCCTGGCAGGCCTCAAACTTGGAGTCTTCCTACCTCAGCCTGTTGAATAGCTGGGATAAGAAGTATGTACCACCAAGCCCAGTTCATGTGTGTGTTTAAAAAAAAAAAAGATTTAAATATGCACCATATTTTTTATCACCTCCATTGATCAAACATTTTCAGCAATTTCTGTCAAATAAAACATTCTGGTGTGTCCCATTCCATTTTATTCAATGTATCTGCTACTGTAAACCTTCTGGCTCTTCTCCAAAATCAAACTGATCATGAGAAGTAAATATTTTGAATCAATCAGGACATCCCGGCTAAAGATACACTACTTCACAACTAAAGACACTCCAGAACTGCTTCTGAACTATTTCCAGGAAGTGGCAAGAATGATGGAATAAACATATTTTAAGCAAGGGGTAGTACTTCGGAGGGATTCATGGCAATGTGGGTTTTACTATAATAATTTTTAAAATTTAAGCTTCAATATTCACTATATATTTTGATCAAACCTCATATATACCTTACCTGTGATCAACACATGGAATTTCTCCAAGTTCACATCTGAACCCGATTTTGTTTCTTTGACATACAAATAACTTACGCCCTAACTTTAACACTGAAGGTCAGAAACTTCTGTAAACCATAGGGCCTCTGATCTCACTCACCACTGTAGGGACTCTTGTCCCCTCTTGCACTAAAGACTTTTCTTCTTACTTAGTTCAGAAACATACTGTTAAAATACTCGATTTCTGTAATGTAGACTGGAAACTCATTCTGATACTTTGAAGAGACTCTCTGAATGTATTTCTATTCAAAAATGTCCCTCAACATTATTTCCCTCATCATGCTTTACTTCTCACTTCGAGCTCTCCAATTTTACCATGTTATTTCTCAAATCAAGCTTCAGGCAATTTTATTCCCCCCATTCTTTTCATATGGAAAATATATGGTCATCTTTCACAATGCTACTCAAGCGTCCTCTTTCCTGAGAAGCCTCTCAGGGATTCCTTATGTGACATAATTAACTTCATCCTCTGATCTCCCACACCTCTATTTGTAACACCTACATCTCTGTCCTCTCTAGGTTATTGGACCCTGTTTTGGAATTGATGGAATCTAAATTTTATTTTCACTGTACCATCAGCACTGAGTGTGGTATCAAAATTGGTTGCCACAACACGTGTAGAGTAGATAAATAACTTTCCAAATACAAGGATTAAGTAGCTGTGTAGTGGAAAAGCATGCCATATCCACTTGATAAGATTAGAAATCACCACTGAGTAATGAAAATTGGTTAGAAAAAAATCCAGTTGCCTAGAGTAAAATTGCAAGTACAGAGAAGTCATTTTAATATTTTAGTTAAAGTAGAAACCTGGTAATATAGTTTCTTGTACAAACATTCAAAAGTTAATTGGAAGGGAGAAAAGGCTGAAGGTTAAAGAGGTCAGTGAGGATTAAATGGCAAAATTTAGTCCCTAATAAAGGAGTGGATGAAAATCCTAAAGATGTTTAATAAAGTCCTCCCAATGAACTCCACAGTATACAATTACCCTCCTGCTGGTTCTACCTGGAATCTTTGAAATATCCACACAATTTGCCTAGAGGCTGTCAGGTTTCAAAGTGTGGCAGTGGCTTACAGAAGAGGTTCAGAACAGTTGCTCTGCCCCTCCTTACTTCCAGGGTCAGTTTGCTTTCTCCATGATCTGTCCCAGCCTGCACTTGACTTACTATCCCGAATGACATTTGTTGGGAACACCCAGTAAAAGAAAGTCTTTCTTGCCATCAATGCAGGTAATATTACACTGCTTTTCTGGAAATATAATTACCTACCTGCTGTTCAAAATTAGTGTATTGCTCTCTACCTAGTTTTTAGATGTTGACATTTGAAAACTACCTCTGGCTAATATGATTATTAAAATCTGTGTGCCAATAAATGTCTGTTAAGTGAAAAATTCATTAGTATATTTTAATGCTCTTAGATGGTCTCAAATTTTAGTTTAAAACATTCTGAATTATGCACTCCATTTTCCCCTCAGTACAATTCATACACAAAATATCCAACCAGTAAGAATCAGTTGTCTGTAGCTATAAAAAAACAATTCAACCAACAACCATAAATTCTATCTCTTTAATACTCAAAAGTCATTTATCTTCATATTTAAGCCAATTAGCAAGATGATAAATACCATATAAAGGCTCAGAATAACTGATTATAAAAACATACCTACTAAGTAATTTCATGAGCAGAATAATTTGACCATCTTTATAATTTTCCTAAGTTATAGATAATGTGCGTTAATCTCCAATATATTCCTACCCTAGAATTATGCATTTTCAGAATCTTTGAGAATTACAATTTCTGGCTAATTAACTATTCTAATTAATGAGAAATAACTATACCCATGCAAAAATCAAAACATCAGTGATTAAAGAATAAAATACACTTATGCTTCACTTAAAATAAGTTGATCTATTCAGATATTAATTTTAGACATCTTAGTGTCTCAAGTATGGTATCAAAGAAAAGTTTTGTTATATTTGTGCAACATTAGTGCATGGTTCCACATTGCATAAGTTGAGACGATATTTTATTAACTATTTATCAACCTGAGTATGACATAGGCTCGAATTCAATGAGACCAGAAAAGCTAAGCTCTGGGTACCAAAAATATACTTATTTGGGAGCTTAAAAAGAAACAAAGTGATTGGAATTATTTTTTAATCGTCAGATTAGAATAGTATTTCATGTTCAACAGGCACAAATGGCTTTAGGAGATGTAATATATCTCTAACAACCTACAAAGTAAAGTGAGTTAACATGTGCATTCAGCAGGCTTCCAAGGGTCGCCACATTGCTAAAGTCAACCCTACTTGAGTCTAATGTTTCTAATCTTATTTTCTTGGTATTTTCTACCTGCTGCTGTCTTTCTACTTCCCTGATTGGCTTTTATCTTCTTGACTCCTCTCTTACTAGGTGGTAAACAAATCCCTGCTGAGCTGTAAACAAACCTCCAGGCTAGGCAGGACCTCTGGGAGTTGAGCTGACACAGTTATAAAAAGAAGTCTAAACTCTTAAAGAGATGTGGAACATTTAAAGGATGTAGAGAGCAAAGCACTGAAGTTTTTTTCTTCAGTTTCACCATTTGTACTCAAGATGGGTGGGAAGAAGTCAATAGGAGAGAAAGATAGCTTCAGGCAATAGAACGTGGAGAAGAACTACACAAAGCAATGATTTTCAAAAATCTTTTCCTTGAAAGTGAGAATAAAGCCATAAGCAAATATTATTTCGTTTGCAACTACCACAGTTTCTGGTATTGATAATAGTTTCTCATAGTTCTGTAGTGCTTTGAACTCTTTCACATGCATTATTTGCTGCTCATAGCCTGCCCCCAAAACAGGTTTCACAGCTCTCTGCCCACCTTCCCACCCAGCTCCAGGTCCCATAACCAGACTGTACACACTGCTGTCTCCTTATGTGTGAAACTTAAATTCTCCCTTCAATTGGCCTATTCCAACCTCATTTGGCATTTATGACCAAGACTAAAATATGACTCTCTCTGAAAAGCCTCCCTTGTAAACCATCTTGAGTAACCTTATCTTCCTTCCTTTGTACACTATGACAGTCAGTGCTCATGGCATCACTTGGTGAAATCATGTTCTGTGTTTCATAAGACGTATTCTATTACCATAGTTGAAAAATCTCCTGCTATTTGAAATTTTCCCACTATTCTTTGCCTCCTTAGTTAATGCTATGGCTTGCATCTAGATGTTCATCTGAAGCCTCAAGCTCTTATAGGTAGGGTAGGGCTTTTGGGAGTGACTGGACCATGGGTGTGTGACACTGGATTAGTCCACTGATTGTAATAGCATAATTTTGGATGTGACAATGTGTTTATGAATGATTGAAGACAGTAGCACCAACCAATAGGCTTGTCAACTGGATAGAATAAAAAGAGATAGCAGAAGGAAGGCTGCTTCTTCTTGTCTACCATGCCGTAAAATGAATCTTTCTGGCGTGCTGTCCTGCCTTGAAACCAGATGACTGTGGGCTGAAACCTCTACAAACTGTGAGCTAAAATAAACTTTTCCTTCTTAAACTCGTGGGTGTCAGTAATGAGAAAGTAACTAAGACAGCTAAACAGCAAAACTCATGAAACCAAGTCATGAGACTTTAAGTGATTAATTTTTGAGCAAACTGAGTTTGATGAATTATGATTAGCCAGCTATAGTTAGATCCTGGGATCCATAAGGGGACAGCCAAGCGCTCTCCCCACAATAGAAGCTCTAATGCCAAAGGAACAGGAAATGGAGATGATTTGTAAACAATGAATGTCTATGGGAAGCAAGGATAAAAATGGAGAGCATTTGTGTGTTCTTTGACCACATTGTTGCTCTACTTAATTATAAGCTACTTACAGACAGAGATCCTGTATTATTAATAGGATTTACTTCAATGAATTAAACTAGAAATAGAAAACTAAGGAGGCATGAGGTCAACCAGTAACTAAGGAACCATAATAAATAGGTCATCCCAAAAGGGAATACTAGGAAGATAGGACCAAATGAACAACGTAGAGAAACACTTTAAACAAAACATATTCTCAGATAAAGCCTCCAAACAGATGACTTTAGACATAAGTGGGTATATTAGGGTGGACAGGGATTCTAAGCCTTGTACCTTCAAAATTGCTTGTCAGAGTCTTAAAGTTATGAAACAGTATGTGTCAAGAAACAAAATCTCCATCTTCTATTAATTGGAATTCACAACAGAGTAGATTGCTTATTCCAAGGACTCCATAGTATACAGTCAGTTGGGCTATTGTGACATGTATATTTGCAAGTGAGTGCATGTGTGTTTATTTCCTCTTGTTTATTTTAATTAATTAATTTAATTTTTTAATTTTTATTTTTATTTTTTTATTTTTTGTTTTGTTTTGTTTTGTTTTGTTTTGTTTTTTGCTTTTTCTAAAGTTGTGAGGCCAACTTTGATCCAGGCAGGAAAAACTTTTGTTGGAAAATAAAAAGATAATCCAGAAAACACTATGCTTTGGCCTATTCAATTCTCAGAAGCATTGGATAAATAAGTGCCAGATATACCCCTGAATAATCAAAACAATATTTCACACTTTGTGCACATTCATTGGTAGAAATAATAATCTTTCTTCTTTCTATTCTTTAAAAATGGAAATTTGAGATTCTAAAACAAAATTCATACCCACTGAGAGTAAAAGATAAATATTTTAAATTGACTGAATCTATGAGAAAATCTTCCTCCATTATATGAGAAAACTGAAAACTACAATACTTAGTGGGCCCAAAGCAAACCAAAATCCCAAGGGTTAAAAATATTTAGCATTCAATTGCTAGTTCACTTTTTGCCCTCTGATAACCAGGGACAAAATTGCTTTTCTGTTGCATAAAGTATCTTTCAAATTCAATTGCTTATCTCCTCATTCATTCAAGAAAGAGAGACCTCAGATTTACAGGAACCAGAGCCCATAATACAAATATAGTATATTAAACATACAGCCGACATCTTCTGAAAAATAACCAAAACACAGTCTATTGATTTTAACCTCCTGTATCAAGGTATTCTCCAGTGGTCTCAACTGGATGCTGGCTATGAGAAATTCCAATTATTTGAATTTCTATATATAGGATAAGCATTTAGTTATCAACACACACCATAAAACATATTTTCATCTGTTATTAAAGCACTATTACTATGTGGAATTGAATGTTTTTCTACTGTGAACTCAACTGCCAGAGAAGCAGGCAAGAAGCATTTTTTTGTAGGAGATTCCCTTTGCAAACCCGTTTTATGTGCACTGTCCTGTAGCAGCCTATGAATTTACTTTTGGATAAATCCAGTAAAACCCTATGGAGAGGATTTTAACATTTCCTCATTTTTCTTTACACTCTTTGAACTCCTTTATATGCAATTATTCATTGTTGTCTTGGCTTTAATAAAACCGATTTTCATTAAAAATTGTTTTTCTACAGTAAATCACTGTGCCAAATTCCTGCAGCTTACAAAAAAACCCCTCTAGTATAGGGTGATCTCTTACAGGATCCTGAGCTCACTTAATTTTACCAGAATACCAAACAGTGGGGCTGAGATGTACCTGACCTCTTATCGCACTGATTCCAATTTTGATTAAAACAAGTTTGCAGACTAGGAAATGGAGCCAAATTAAATGTGTTTCTAGAATGGCATGGATGTTGGTGATAGCAGTGTTTGCTATACTCTCCTAAAGAACATCACTGCTCTTCATGGTTCACAGACTAGCAGAATTAGAACTGGATAGAAAGAGATGAGGGAGAAAACCAGACAGAGAGAGAAAAAAGAACTGGTTTTATCAGGACTGAAAAAAAAAATCTAATTCAGTATCCTCTTTCTGCAACAACTGAGCAGCTGCTTTCCAGGAAGACTGGGTGGGTTTCCCAGGTACTCCTACGGATGATTTGCCCAAAGTAGAATGGTCATAGAAAACCAAAGAAAGAAAACTCAGAAATGTATTATGCTTCACTTTTAATTTATTATAAAACTTTTAACTCTTTTAGTTTCAGATGATAAAAGAAATATAGAAAATAAAATTTGACAAGTATAAATATCATTTGTAGTCCTAGACATTACCATTATTAATAGCCTGATATATATAGTCTGATATATATACATATATTTGTCCAGACTTTCTCATTTACATATTATCTGCATGGATAAAATAAGGACATTTATAAAAGCTTGTAATCGATGTGATTCAATAACATTATTATTGATATTTCCTTTTTTCATTTTGTAATATTTATTTTAAAGAGAATAAAACTAATCAAAATACAACAATAAAGTCAATCAAAACAAAACAGTGTGATACAGGACTTCAAAACAAGATAATAGGAAATCAACAATGGTTACCATAATGCCTTTTGTCTTCAAAATAGCTGCCCATATCTTCAGACATAGTAAAAATTAAACAAAATGGAGCAGAATAGAACCAATAAAAACAAAACAATGAATGCAATAAAGGACTTCAAAACAAGATAATAATAAACCCAAAATGGCTACCATAATGTATCTTGTTATCTTTAAAATAGCTGTCCATGCCATCAGATATAATAAAATCAAACAAGACAAAACAGAATAAAACTCAACCAAACAAAACAATGAAAATGATACTGGACTTCAAAACAAGATAATAGGGAATTAACGATGGCTACCACCTTCAGAAGGAGATCCCCCATAGATGCTAGATTGCATATCGTTATCCTCTGAATAGATGATCAGACTATTGGCTTTAGGCTGCAAAATCAGCGAAATACTAAACACTACAAACATTAAGTTGTATTTTACCTCAGTAGCTATCATTGCAGCCTTTGTGTCTCTGGATCAGCCAGTGGCTTACTAGGGAGGGGAGGAGCTTGACTTTTCTTGTCTCCCAGTCCGCATGCTGGAAGGGGCCAGCGTCTGCTTCTCCCCGCAGAGGCCCGAGCATGGTGCCAACTTTCAGGGAAGGCTTGGCTTCTTGTTGGCTTCTTTTTCTCTTCCCCTGCAGTCCACAAATGGCACTGACTCACAGGAAAATGTTGGTGTCTTGTTCTCCCCACAGCAACCCACACATGGCACCAACTCACAGGGAGGACTTGTCTTTTTGTTGGATTTTTGTTCTCCTGCTTCTAGTCTGCAAATGGTGCTGACTCACGGGACAGGCCTGGCATCTGGATCTCCCCTCAGTGGCCCATTCATGGTGCCAACTAGGAGCTTTTTTGTCTTTTTGAGACAGGGTTTTGCTGTATAATTCAGGCTGATCTTAGAGTCACTTTGTAGCCTATGATGGCCCCAAACTCACTGCAATCCTCCTGCCTCAGCCTCCCAAGTGCTGAGATTACAGACATACACCACTATACCTAGCCAATATTTCTTCTTTATATAGCACTTAGTTAATATTTTAGCAATGAAATAATTCACTATATAAATGTGCCATAACCTTTTACTACTTTGATTTCACTTAATGTAAACATAGCTTCAATAAATAACTTTGAATACACACCGTAGTCTATACTTCTTAACTGTTTTCTTAGAATGGATTTCTAGATTAGAAACTTTTAAAAGTAACTTATTTGTGTAAACATACTCTTCTCAACAAGTAATTAAAAGAAAGAGACTGCAAAAGTTAATCAAGTTCAAGAAAGACTGTATCCACATTTTGGTAAACTCCTTGGAGTACTTACTCCTTAAAACTTTCTACTTTGTTGAAGTGTAATTTATATACACTGAAATGCCCTAGTTTTTAGATGTTATACTGCGATAAGTTGACAAATGAATATATCCATGTAGTTAGACCATGCTATGTATAGAATACTTCCACCGCCCACAAAAGTTCTAAAGTATTTTGTTTCAGTCAGCTTCTACTCCTAAAAGAAACTAATTCTGTGATCTTTTCACTATAGATTTTTTGGCTTGTTCTAGACCTTTGTGTCCAGTGTGTTCTCCTATGTCTGGTTTCTTTCCCTCAACATGTTTTTGACATTCATTCATGTTTCTACATACAATGATATTTAATTCCTTCTTATTGTTGACTAGTACTATGTAAATATACTAAATTGGTCTATTTATTCTCCTGTTGATGAAACTTTGAGTTGTTTTCAGCTTTGGCTATTGTGAATAAAGCTGCTATGAAAAATCCATTCAAGTTTTTTTGGACATACTTCTTAATTTTTCTTGATCAAACACCTGGAAGTATAATTTCTGAGTCATAGAGGTTATATATAACTTCATAAGAAACTACCAAACTATATTTTAGATGTTTGTACCATTTTACACCCCCTTCATCAAAATATAGTAGTTTCTATTTCTTTACATCAACATTTAATGTTGACAGTCTTTTTAATTTTATCCAATCAAGTGGGTGTGATTGGGTATCTAATTGTGATTTGTATTTTCATTTCCCCATGACTAATGATATCAGTAAAGCTTTTTAATGTGTTTAGTCACGATGTTTCGTTGTGAAGCATATGAACTATCTAAATCTTTTACTAATTCTTTTCACTTCCAAGTGGAAAAAATGTTCATGTAGATTTTGGATTTCAAGCATTTATTCAATATAAATTTATGATATTTTTATCACATTCTATGGCTTGCCTAATTATATTTTAATATTACATTTTAAAAGAATCAGTTTTTAATTTTGAGGAAATATAGCATATTTAAAAATTATTGCTGCTTGTCCTGTTTAAGCAATTTTACCTACTGCTAGTTTGAATGGTTTTACCCCTTTCAAGCCTTTCAAAATTTACACTGAAATTTAATCCTCAATGTAATAATATTGAAAAGTGTGGTACTTGGGAGGAGATTGATATAATAATCATTATATACTACAAACATCTACAAATAAAAAATAAAAATTGAAAAAAAGGGGATTTACCAAACCCATTTTTTGCCTTTCTATCTTCCACCATGTAATAATGTGACCAGAAAGCCCTGACCAGACACCAAAGGATCTTGGACATCCTAGCCTCCAGAATGACAAGAAATAAATCCCTGTATTTCATAAATAGTCCTAGGTATTATGCTATAGTGGCACAAAATAAATTGAGACATTTACCTTGTTATTCTCCTATAATATTTTCTAAAAGTTTTGTAGTTTCACATTTCACATTAAAGTCTAAGAACATAATTTTTGTAGATAGTATGAGATAGAGCAAATGTAAGACATTACCAGGTATTCCAGTGCCATTTGTTTTAAGATATTTTCCTGCTGAGTTGCTTTGGCACCATTATTGAAAATCAATTGACTATGTAAGTATAATAGTCTACCATGACTGCCTCCCCTCTACCTCTTGAATAGCCACACAGCCATAGCATTCTCTTCACTGATGTCCCTTGAAACTCTCTATATCAACAGTTGCAACACAATAGTAAGCCAGAGACTAAAGAGTACTCCACTTAGCACCTGTGCTAGAGTCTTCATTGCCAGCTGACCAGTGCATGATCCAACTCCAAAACTGGCTCCAAAATTCCATTTTGGAGTTCATTTCCTAGGAGCACTCCTGGCAATGCCTAGACACATACAATGAGACTGAGAAATGCATGATGCAGTGTACTGGGAAATGCTCCTGGGGATGATGGTTAAAAGGAAGTTGTTATGGCTTGTGTCCAGATGTTCCCCCAAAGCCTAATGCTGTCATGAGAGTGGGCTTCTAGAGTTTGTGACTGATTAATGGTCCAATGCTGGCATTAAAGCTGTGAGTACTACACCTTCCCAAAGGCAGACATCCTGCATACAATATAAGGGACTGGATGAAGGTCGTCTCTCTCTCTCCTCTCTTGTTGCTTTTGGTATCTTTTGCAGTCATGAAGGGCTGCTCCTCTACCATGCCCCCCCACCCTGAAGCCACCAGTATGGACTGAAATCTCTACAAACTGTAAGCTAAATAAAACTGTCCTTTAACTTTGGGTTTCAGGTATTTTGTCTTAGCAATGAAAGAAAAGTAACTAAGACAGCTGTGAAAGAAAATGATATGGCAATAAAAGGAAGTTGAGTTGTGATGCAGTTTTAACAGAAGACTCCATCAATCCCAACTACACAGGGGTTATGACATTAGGAATTTTCTACTTTTTTTAATCAAATTGAGTCATGAAGGGTACAGTTTTGAACCTCTCCAGTTATTTGATGTGCATGCTCTTGGGAAGAAGACACAGTTTGTAAGAAACAGCTCCCTTCTGCTGAAATCAAAATGATACTTCCATTATCCATGGAATTGAGGAAAATATACTTTAAATTTAAGGCTAGCTTTTCTGTATTTGCATAGGTGTCTTCCATGGTGCCCCTGTCAGACAACAACTCAGATAATAGGGGGAAGAAGAGGGAAAAAGCAACTTTCTGAGATTAACACTGCCAAAAGCCAGTCTTAAGGAATGGATTCAAGTTCAGGAAGTTTATTTGAGTTGGCATCTAAGGAACTACAAGTGAGGAAGTCAAGAAAGTGAGACAAAACAAAAAACATCTCAAATCCAGAAAACTATCTAATACACACACACTCATGCACAGCGGTCTCTACCTATAGTTCCTGACACAGGGCTTTTAAAACACTTTCAAATAGAGTTTCTGGTCAAGCACATAAGAAGGTCAGTTACAGACCACACGGAAACAGTTATCCCATAAGAAACTCATTCCTGGTGTTTTTGTGATAATGGTAATATAAACAAACTGTCACTGATATACAAGTACAGCAATATAGTTATGAATAGCACATAATAATTGATAGTAACAATAAACAACTATTCATCTGGCTTATGTACTCACTATACTATACATTTATCATTATGTTAGAGTGTACTTCTTATTTAGAATGTTTATCATAAAACAGAATACCGTGGTTCACTGGCAGCAGGCAGCTTCATACATCATGTGTTTACCACATCATTTGACTGCACCAAGAAGATACAGTCCAGTGACTGACCTATGCCATCCAAGTTTGAGTAAGTGTGTTCCATGATGCTGTATGAAGAAATCGCCTTACAACACATTTCTCACAATGACTCTCTGACATTAAATGCCTTTGACCCTATTTGTCCTTGACTTTGATTCCTAAGAGAGTTCCTAAATCCCTTGCAATTTCCCGAGTGATGGGAGCATCTTTTGTTCCAATGAGAAGACCTTTAGTGGGATCCTAAATGGAAGCTTGTCCATAGAGATAGGATATGATTAGAAATTTGGAGCTTTCAGCTCAATTCTCCAGAGAAGGGAAAACAGGCTGGAAGTGAAGTTGATAACTGGTGATGCTTTGGTAATTAAGTATCTGTAAAAAACCCTGAAATGCAGAGTTCAGGAGTTTCTGAGTTGGTGAACAAGAAGATATCCAAGTGGCAGGAAGACACTGTATCCCAACTCAATGGGGACTCTGCGTGCTTATAGTCTTTAAAATATCTTTTGAAATAAATCAACAGTACTAAGCAAACTGCTACCCTGGTACCTGGGAGCTGCTTTAGAAAATTGACAAAAAAAAAAAAAAAGGAGAAAGTTATGGAAACTGCAAATTTGAGCCAAATGGAACAGTAATTGTGGATACCTTGGGGACTCCTGTGGTTAGTATTTGCAAGAGAATCAGATTTGATGCAGGACACAGAAATTTACAAGATTAACTGACAATACCCACCCACAGAGTCAAATTTAGAAGAGTTCCAGAGATCTGTCTGTGCGCTAGAGATCCAAACATCTCGCTGAAGACCTGGAGCCCACAGCAATGTCCTGTGCAAGTCCATATCAGGAGGCTGAAGAATCCGCAGTGGAAGACTGAAAGGTCTGTACCAGGAACTCATGAGCTTGTTTTGGAGGCTAGAGAGACTCTGCCAGCCAGCGAAGGGCCAGCCCTGGAAACTGAAGAATCTATGCTGAGAACCAGTAGACAAAGCTCAAGGTGAGAACAGCAGCCATCCTCAGTGAAGGCGATGACTCAAGCTCAGCTGAGAACTGCCAAAGCTTCTTTGAAGAAAAGCAGTCAGAGAGAAAGCAGCAGCCATGATGCTCTTCCAAAGGAAATCATTCCCTCCCATTCTCCTTTTATACTGCTCCTGCACCAAGCTTCCTTAAGTGAATCTTCACACCCAGAACCATGTTGACTCAATTCAGCTAGGTGTTCCCTACTCAAGTTTACAATCAGTTAACCACCACAGGGACCTGCTACTTTTAACTGGCATCTAAAGTGAGGATGCTCTGGTGAAACTGAGCTTTTAAGCTGTGAGATTTGATGCTCTCTCAATGTAGATAGTAACAGAATTGAATTAAATTGTAGGATGCCCAGTTGGTATCAGGGAACTATATGGAATTATATGGGTAAGACTGGTATGACTATAGAAGAAAAACATTTTGCTTCCTTACACAAGAATGTCAATGAAAAAGTTGTCACTGTAGGAACTTTGGGCTTCATCTTACTGGAAATCTGTAAGAATATTCCCTCAAAATATCTAATGGAGTGCCAGCAGGGTTCAGGTACTAACCCACACACTCTCATCTCCCAAGCCTTCATGACTGGCCCTGAAGCACTTCCTCACTGATATACTAAGGTGGCTTCCCTGGCACTAGAGGAGCAGAGATATATAAGTGTCTGAAATGAGAAGACTTTAATGTAATGAAACTCAGAGGCAGGTCTAGGGGATATCGGCTGGGCATCAAGGGTACCTGCTCTAGTTCCCAATACCATGTTCTTAACCTGCTCTGGAGGTAGCAAGTATTGGTAGAAAAACCTAGGTATTTTGTAGAATGAAGATACCTCCTAACCACCACAGGGCTCGTGTTGCCCACTATTCCAGCAAGGAGTACACAATAGCGATGAGTCAACTTGCACTTCGTAACACGTACTTGTGCTCCACCTTTGTTGGCAGGTTTTGCTCTTTTATACCAAGGTGATAAAAGAATACTGACATGTTTTATTGACATAATCACATTGTAAAGGAAATTGTTTGCTAAAGAATAGTATATAAAAAGAGGTGAGATTGTTTTCTTCAGTGTGACAGACAATCCCCTAAACACATTACATACAACAACTCAGTGACTCTTCATAACACTATGGAAGTAAGTACAGTACAAATATTGCCCTATATTATAGATTAGGAATTTGAGACCAAAAGAAATTTTTCCATAATACTGCATAACAAGCATCCCCAAACCTTAATGACCTACAATAAGCAGCACTTATTGTTCTCACTTGCAAATTCACGAGTTGGTTAGCGTGACTCTGTGGGCTGAGTTGTAATCAGTTGGTCAGGCTCCAGGCTGGAGGCTGCGTTCAGGTCTGCACAAACTCCTTCATTCTTGGATCAGTAGCTTCCCAAGCATGCTTTTCTTGTGGCTGATGGAAAAGCGCAAGAGACCAAATCAAATTAGGCCAGTGTATTTAACATTAGTGCTGCATGTTGCTAACATTCTGATTACGTCTTGAACAAATAAATTTACATGGTCAAACCCAGTATCTCTGTGATGAAAAAAAAGTTTCAGGAATGAAAGAAAATGAAACTTTGGGGAACACTACTGCAACCCCTGCTCTGGAACCTTCACAGTTTGTTGACTCCTCACAAAGAGCTAAAAGAAAGTGGTAGAAATTTGGGGATACTTAAAACTCACCTTTTAGAAATAGATTTCTGAAGTTAATTTATACTAATGGTGGCTTATAGTCAAGTAAAGAATGGAAAATTAGTATTCTGTTCATAGCATTGAAAAGATATGATTCAACACATAATATGTAAATTGCTCACAAGTTAAACCAAGGAATTCCAAAATGTCAGAAAAGAGTCAGGAGACTTAGTTTCATGTCTGACACTGCCTCTAGGTGAACTGGTGTCCACAGTCAGGTCTCTGATCTTTTGAAGCCTAAGTCTCTTCCAGTGAGAAGTGAGAGATGGAATGTCAGGCACTTGAACTCTATGCTTTTAAGTAACTTTTCAGGCTGATTGGAGAGAACTTACAAAAAAAGGCCTTCTCTTAATATGTTGCTGCATGATACAGGAAGCTAGAACAACTACCACTCTACACCAGTAATAGTAAGAACAGTTTGAGGGAGACATTTGACAAAATAAACCTCCCACAAATTTGTTAATTCCATTTAATTCAAACCTTCCATAACTTACAAAATTTGTCTGAATTTTCTGCAAATGCTAAAATTGCTTCTTCAGCCAGAGTATTTAATTTGACTGAAAGTTAGCTGACTCACAAGTCTAAAACACACCCTTTCAGAGCTAGCTATAGTTTACACAAAGTATTATTTGGCTTTTGTGAGCTATTCCACCAAAGGGCAATGAAATATCATGGCAAAAATATCTCAAATATCAAAGAAGGGATAGGAAGGCCAGCTAACTTTTTTTTACTCTTTAGTTGATAAAGGAGAGCACTATTAGGATTGCTCCACATACAGTGAAGAGCCTGGCAAAAGGGAGAACTATTTGTCCAGTTGCTGTACAAAGCCCAACATCCTACAAGCAGTATGTCAGGTGTAAGTTCTTTGAGGCCTTGTAACCTTTGCTCTTCTTATGTGTGCTGCTTATAACATTTGGTTGTGCTTCGCATATAGAAAGTTTCAAATAAATTTCCATTGAGTGAGTGAATGAATAACTAGCAAATAAATCTCAATTAATGTTGTTTTCTTTGTACCCTTATAAATCATATTAAGCACATATATACTGGACATAATGTAGCCGAAAGATTTTGAACAAAAATTTGGCTCATCTTTCCTATGCAGAATGATCAAATATCCATAAGGTATAGGAAATTTTTTTTTAAAATGACTGAATGCATGCAGATACAATTAATATATAAAGGCAGTAATTGTTTCCACAAGCACAGCCATGGCAAATTCAAACACAGCGAGCCAGACAATGCAAGAAAGTCCCAGACAAACTATTAGGTTGAGTCTGTTGATACCAGTGCAAATAATTTAGGGCTTCAATATTTAAAGGGAACTTGGATGATTTTTTTGTTATGTTAAAGATATGCTCAATAAAATTCAGGCTAGGTAAAGAAGTGATAAAAATAACCTGAACTAGTTAATCCAGTTTAGAAATGGCTCATACTGACCTCTCAGGCCAAACCAGAACACATAATTTTATTTTCTATCTACCTTAAAATAAATAAATATTAAATGTTTTCAAGGACAAACTATCCCAAAATTTGCTATCATTGTCACTAGTTACCATTTATGTAGTGTCTATATATACCAGGTGCCCTCTCACTCTGTTTCTCCTTCTCTCTATACATATATGTGGTATGTTTCCCACAATTGTTCTATAAGTGTGCTTATCTCCATTTTATAGATGAGTACATTCACACATGCCCATGGTTCTACAACAGCAAGTGGCAGAACAGTATTTAGACCTAGGTCTGGCTGTCTCTAAAATCCTTACTCTTTGTTACACACTATAAAATCATGGCTTCAGGATATACTTCTATCTATCAAAATCATCCTTCTCTCCTTACCTTGAAAAAAAGCCTAACTTATGCCTGATTATCTCACATCTATTACCATAATTTGCTTTCACCCACTCAAATCAGGTTAATATAAGCAAAAGTTGCTTTGCTTCCATTTTCTAACTGCAGCTCTCCTTTCTCAGCAGCTCTCTGAATAGCAGTCACTTGTTCGCAGCACAAACACCTTTAAACATTTAAACCCTTTTACTGTTTGTGGCCACCTCTCACTCATTCACTTCAGTCCTACCCTCCTCACCATCTCTCTGCAGCCAACTCCTATTAGGCCAGCTGTTGAAATATCCCTCACTCCTTGCCCAATGTGAACTAAGCTATGCTTGCCATTCCATCCTCTGGCAAGCCCATGGTATTTTCTTGGTGTCACTGGCTGACCTGACCATTGAAAATGTCTACTGTCTACTTCAGTGTTGTCCCAGTCAGCACTGTGCTTCCTAAAATAACTCTACAATTTGAACCCTTGGATTTCTAAAAGGTTTTTTTTTTTCTCCAAATACAATATGACTTTTCCTTCACCTGGCAAGCTCATCATTACCCCTCAAAGCAATTCTGGATCATTATCTGAAGTAGGTATTCCAGACCTTTTCCTCAGTTCTGAACTGCCATTTCTCTCTTCCCA
>RJWM01002645.1:0-125058 GCA_004363535.1 Dasyprocta punctata
TTTGTATTTTCCTTGTCATTGGTTTCTAGTTTCACTCCACTATGCTCAGTAATATGCATGGGATAGTTTTAATTCTTCTGTTTGTCTGCCATGTGGCTTGTTTTGGAGAAATTGTCCATTCTGTTGTCAGATCTGTTCATATCTATTAAATTCACTAGTTCAAAATTTAGTTCACCTCTACTATTTCTTGTGGATTTTTCTTTTGTTTGCTTGAACTGTCAATTTGTGACAGTGTGTTATTGAGGCCTCCCACTATGATGATGTTTGTCTCATCTTTTATGTCCAGTAGTGTTTGTTTTTTGAAGTTGGGTGCACTAGTGTTCAGAGCATATATGTTTATAATTGTTGCCTCTTCCTGTTTATTCCTTTAACAAATATGTAGTAATCTTCTTTGCCTCTTCTGATTAGCTGTGTTTTGAAATTTACTTTGTCTGCCAACAGGATGCCTATTACTGATTATTTTTGGCTTCCCATTTTATGGTATATTTTTTCCATTCTTTGATCTTTAGTGTATTTATTAATTTCTTTTTGTATTAAATGTGTTTCTTATCTATAGCATATCATTGGGTTTTGTTTCTTGACCCAGTCTGCCAATCTGTGTGCTTTTATTGGAGATTTGAGATCATTCTCATTGAGGTTTATTACTGAAAGGTATTGACTTTTCCTGATGTTGTATTGTTTTCCTGTTGCTAATGCTCTTTTTTCCCCCTCTTTTTGCTTAGAGGCCCATATTGCTTGTTGTGTTAATATAGTTCTCTTTTATTCTGGCTTTTGGGCATTGCTGATTTGTTTTTGTTTTTGTTTTGTTTTGTTATTTTGGTCTTTTTAAAACAGGGTCTTGCTATGCAGTTCAGCCTGGTCTTGAGCTCACTTTGTAGCCCAGGCTGGACTCGAATTCATAGCAATCCTCCTGCCTCAGCATTTTGAGTGCTGGGATTATAGGTATGTGCCACCACACCTGCCTCTATTGTCTTTTTAGAGGAAATATTTAGAATTTTTTGGAATGCTGATTTTGTGTTTATGAATTTCTTAAGGTACACTTTGTTACTGAAAGACCTTATTTGGCCATAGTTTTGAAAGATGATTTTGTAAGATGTAACAATGTGAATCAGAAGTTGTCTTTTTTCCTAGTACTTGACACACTTCAAACTCTTCTGACTTTTCAGGTTTGTGTTGAGAAGTCTTGAAATGTATATATATATAGTTTGTTTGTGTGTTTGTTTTTGGTATCAGAGATCGAACTCACAACGTCATGCCTGCCAGGCAGACATTTATGCTGCCGAGCTAAATCCCCAGCTGGATTTATATTTTTAACTGGTTTGTTGCTTTTCTCTAAAAGCTTTTAAAATTCTATCCTTGTGGTGGACATTGGGAATTCTGATGATGATGTATCATGTAGAGGTTCTTTTCTCATTATATCTTTTTGGAGTTTAATGTGCCTCAATTATCTGCATATTAAATTCTTTCCTCTTATTTGGAAAGGTTTTTGCTATTATTTCTGCACACAGGATGTTGATGTAATTTATTTTCTCTTCTGATTTTTCACTAATTTCAGTTAATGTTGTTTGTATCATTTAGTCACTCTTGGATCCATTTTTCATGTTTTCCAGTTTTCATGATGTCTACAAATAATTTCTCACTGACATCAGTCATATCTTTTGGTTCTGACACTGTCCTTACATTGGTCACTTCTCCTGCCCATTTTTCAATAGACTTTTTGCTGTCCTGGATTTCTGATGCATACATTCATGGGTTCGAATTCTTTGGTAAAGTGGTCATTCATGTTTATATCATTTTGTTTAGCTCATGTATTTTTTATTAGTGTCTTCTGTAAACTCACTGATAATTTTGTTTAAGTTGTTTGTTTCATTATATCTTCTTCGAGCTCAATGAGCACCTTCTTGATTTATTTTTTAATCTTGTGTTTTATAATTTTTAATAATTCAGCTATGTGGTTTTTGATGTCTACCCCTTCACTGCCACATGAATTAGCTTTGAGGGAGTTGTGAGTTTTGGAGGCATTTTGTTTCCTTCTTTCCTCATGTTTTTATTGTTTTTCGTGTGTGTGTGTGTGTGTGCACATATACATTCCTTGAGGTTTGTGGGTACTTATAGTGGAGAAAGTTATTAGTATGGTAATGTTTAGTTAATGTCTGCTTTTTAGTGACTGTGTCTGACTAACTATAGGCCTTTGCCTCTGTCCCAAGATCCATCCACCTTCATCAACTTGGAGAGAATGATATGGTGTATTTGACTCAGCACACTGCTCTCCAGGAATGAACTGCAGTATTGTTAATAACACAAAAGCAATTCGTATATTGGTATACAGAAAAAATCCAATTAATAGCAGTGAACTATGTCACACTGGCAGTAGCATCTAAATCAACAACAATAATAGTGCCCAAGACAAACCAGATATTGACATACTGTAAGTACCAAAACATTACTATCCTCAACCATCAGAAAGGAATTATAATTTTTGCATAAACAAACTAACCAAATATTGACATACATTAAATACCTAGTAAGTGCAACAACTATACCTCCACAAACAATAGAAAAGAATCCATAGCATAAACTTATCTATCTTAACATTAACAAAACTTAATGGTAATAATTCTATATTCCCCCAAATAAAACCTAACCAGAAAATAAACCCTAGTATGATTTTTCAAGATGCTTGTAATATAAGACATACCCCAAAATAAGCCTCAATTAAGATCAACATTTAATACATCCATTGCAATGTATGTTGGACATATTGAATTATAATAATTATTTAAATTAAATATGAATAATCATATTGACATTAATACTTATAATAAATAACACTATAAATTAGAATTAAATATTTGTAAATTCCCAAGTGGATGTCTTTTGATGAGGGCTAAATACCTATGGAAACAAATGCACTTGAGAGTTACTACCAAGTGACCAATCAGAGTACAGACACAACACATGAATAATATGTACACTGCATAATGAATGGATGTGGTTGTGTCTAATACGAATCTTCATGATTCAATATGTTGTGTGTTGTAATAGTTATACTTAATGCATTTGGGTGAAATAAATGTTTTCTGAGTTTTGATGCCTCCAATTTTTTGTCCCTTTTGTATGGACCATCATTCTTCACTGTCATCATTTTTGCTGCCACTCATGTCTCAGAAATCTTCAATTAACACTTTATTTAATGGAAACTTTGTGAAGCCTAGCCTGTAAGAGGTTATGACTTGTGTGCAAAATTTATAGGATAAAACACACTGAGAGTAGTGTTGCCAGTGCACTGTGAGCAGGCTACATGGACAAGAAGAGCTCACTTAAGGAGAGCTCTTTTGGTGGATGTGTGACTTTGGGGGCAATGGTTCTACAGGAAATTGAGTCACAACAAATTCAAACTGTAATCAGGGTTTTGGACAGTTATAATGATGTTCCAGAAGACAATGACATGCATGTATTTGAATAAATGTAGATTTTTGTACATGAGTAAATGAATAAATGTAGATTGTTGTACATGAAAAGTGTAGATTTTATATATGAAAATAAGACATCCCATGAAAATAAGTCCCACTGCATCTTTTGGAGTAAAAATTAATATAAAACCCAGTCTTATTTTCAAGGAAATGTGGTAGTAAAAACAGGGTGAGAAACAAGAGAGTAAAAGAACAAAACTTTGTAGAATTAAGCAACAGAAGATGAGAAGGAGAGAAAAGTGAGATGAAAGATTCTATTTTCACTTCTATTAAGGAATAAAAGGACAGTACTGGAATTAGATAAAGGTATCAGGAAATAAGCACCAAAAAAAAGAAAAGAAAAGAAAGAAAAGATTGAAAGAAATAAAGAGAGAAAGCCATTTGCAGACTGCGGGGGGAGAGAACAAGGATGCACCAAGAAGCAAGCCCTCTCTGTGAACCAATGCCACGTGCAGCCTGCCACCGGTGGGGGGACAGCCTGACTCCAGCCCCTTCTGGCACGCAGGCTGGCAAACAAGAAGAGCCAAACCCCTCTCTCCCCTGTAAGCAAGCGGCTGATCCAGAGAAATGCAGGCTGCAAAGATAGCAATTGAGGTGAAATGCAATTGGATGCTTTTGGTGTTTTGGTGTTTCACTGACCTTGAAGGTCTAGGGCTGGTGGTCTGATCATCTATTCAGAGGATAGTGGCACTCAGTGTGGCATCTAGGGGGCAATCTGCTTCTAAGGTGGTAGCCATTGTTAATTCCCTATTATTTTGTTTTGAAGTCCTATATCATTTTCATTGTTTTGTTGGGTTGGGTTTTATTCTGTTTTGTTTTGTTTGATTTTGCTTTATCTGATGGCATGAGCAGCTATTTCAAAGATAGCACGATATATTATGTTAGCCATTTTGTATTTACTATTGTCTTGTTTTGAAGTCCTTTATTGCATACATTGTTTTGTTTTTATTGGTTCTATTCTGTTCTGTTCTGTTTGATTTTTACTGTGTCCAAAGGTATCTACAGCTATTTTGAAGACAATAAGAGGCCTTATGGTAACTATTGTTGATTTCGTATTGTTTTGAAGTCCCATATCACTTATACTGGTTTGTTTTGATTGGTTTTATTCTGTTTTATTTTCCTTGGTTTTATCTTCTTTAAAATAAAAAAAGAAAAAAGAGAAAAAACCTAAAACCAGTGAAGAAGGGAAAAAAATGAGTTAAAAATAAATTCCCCTGTAGTTCTGATTGATTGATTGTTTTCCAGGCTCTGTAGTCATGGAACCCAGGAAGTCATAATTTTCTCCAACCTGCTTTATGCTCTGTGGATCTGTGGCATACTCCTGCTCCCACTCCAGAGGCTGCTATCTCTTTTTAACCAAGGTTGTGACAACAATCCAAGTCAAAATATGTCCTTGCTTACATTGGTAGTTGGGGAATGCACTCAGGTGCTTCATGGTAGGTAGCAGGGTGTGGCTTCAAGTCAACCACTGGACTTAATGCCAGCATTTAGACATAACTGCTTCTGAAAGCTAGAAATGCCAAGCTTGGCTTCTTGCCATGGAGGACTGGGCCCCATGTCCTTCTCAGTCTGAGCCTAAACTTCTCAAGGATTTATGTCCTGCCTGTGCCTACTGTTTGACTATCTCCTGTTGCTATATTTCACCCTGTCATTGTGGGATAGCAATACTAGAAACCCTAAGGTGAAGTAGTTTTATGACTGTTCTGTGACTCAGTCTTAAACAATCAACCCCATCGCAAAATGGCACTTGACTAATCACCCTAACAATATAGCAGGTGCTGCACTGGATTTCTTTAACTCTAGCTTTCTATGTGGAAGGAGTCAATTTGGAATAAAACTGCATTCTGTTTCTACAGTTTATAACAACTATCGGCTTTTCTTGGGGCTAGCATTCTGGCCTGATTCATTGTTTCTACCTGGAGCTCCTGACCCTGGGTGCTCACCGTGTGTCTTGGTGACAGATTTCTTTCCTCAGGAGCCAAGGTAAACTTTCTAGATTGCCCCATCATTTTCTCTGCATTGTGCTCCATTTCTCCAACTTCTCTGTAGTTTCTAATTTTCAATTAAGCTCCTTCCAAATTCCCAGAAATCTACTTTTTTTTCTCTTCACCAAGTTTTATTTTCCTGGTATATGGATTCTGTGTCCCAAAGAGGCTTCATTTTTTTTCTGCTGATCAGTACTCCACCATATTTTTTCCTGCTTCTAGTTCTTTTTCTATACAAAATTATCCTTAGAATTGAGCATAGCATATATTACATCTTAATGATTAGTATTTTTCTATAACTTATTCACTTTAAGTATCTCATAAATACAACATATGAAATAGTTATTAACCCCATTTTCCAAAGAAAAAACTGCAAATGACTGAGATAAAATGTCATGAAAGGTTGTGCAGCTAACTTGTTGCAGAGTTTAGATTTAAATTTTACTACATTTAGTCTAATGCCCTTTCTACTCCTGACATGGCTAACCTAATTGTTGTGAAAGTGATGTGTCAGGGTTGTCCAAACGGCTGTAATTTGCCAGGGAGCATGAGTATGTTGTGTCCTATAGTAATTCTAAGTGGATCCACTGGCTTATATTCCAATTTAAAATCTGTGTATTTTTTATTTAAATCTTGAAATACAAGAGAAAGTAGTGTATATAATTACCTCATTCATTTATTTGCATTGAATATGCAATCTTTAGTGAGCATTTTTGTTTCATTCTTAAGCACTATTATAGTCTTGAATTAGCACAAATCATGAAAAGTTGAAGCAAAGATCTGGGGTAGCTTAGTGCAGCAGTCATTTCTCCTGAGAAGTGGCAGTCTTTTCCAAATTTTCCTGAGTATAAGAATCATCAGTGGACTCTTTGAAAATATAAACACAATTTTCCAGGCCCCTTTTCAGCATCTTTGGGTAGCACCCAGCAATCTACATGTTTACTCAATTTGATCAGGAGAATCTGGGTAATAATGCAATATATTAAAATGTAAAAATGTTAACACACTGATCTGGGGAAAGGACTTTGAATTATTTCATTACTGACTTAAACTGAACCATTTTAGAATATCCAAGACTGACTTTTAGCAATGGATCTGCATTTGGTAGGTAGATATAACATTTTAGATGCTGGAACTCACATGAGATGTTTAGCTGGATGTTCAAGTGTTAATATCCAAGGTTCCTGAAATCTTCAGTGTATACATCATTTGATATTTTTGTGACATGTCTTATTAGAAAGTCTAAGGATGTACAGCATCAGTAATGGGAGTAATTGGACACAATCTGGAAAATATTCTCTAATACTTACTTGATTTGAGGCCTTAAACTGAGTGCTCGAATGTAGAGGATAATAATAATGTATTTGTCTACAAAAAGTCTTGAAGGAGACATAAACAAATATACTAATACTTCTAATTCAGTGGAGGAAAGGTGCCACAAAATAATTAATCTAGTTAGTCCAGGTGGTTCTGTTCTGAACTCTAGACCTTTTTAGAACATATTTTAAATACTAGTTTCTCAGGTGGTGAATAACAGTTAATAAAGCATTAGTGTATACAAGAAGCTAGGAAGTAGACATACCCGCTAGAAGAAACACAATTACAAAGGTAGAACACTGAGATATATCCGTCTCTTAAAGGAACTAACTGTGGTGTGTTTTGAGCATACTGTTTAGGGTTTGGGCCAGAGATGAGGCCAGAGAGGTACAGAGTTCAGATTATGAAATATTTTTACTTAAACACAATGGGGTCTGAACCTTTTATTTTCTTTTGTAGATAAAATCAGTAGATTATTTGAACCATAAAAATTACAATGGCCATATTATCACTTTCTTGTTTTATTTCTTTATAATTCAAAAGGTTACATTGTAGATAAATAACATGGTTAGGCAAAAGTAGGTTTTAAAAAACATTTTAGTGACAAGATCATATGAACTTTGTCATAGGAGGCAGACACTGATAAGTAAGAAAGTGCCAGAATCAGAAACTAGAAAGTACTTAGCAGTGAGAGCCAATAGGACAGAAATAACACTAGCTGAGGAACCAGCAAAGACATCAAGTATCAGAGAAAGCAATAGTTATGGTGGCTTTAACCAACTGTTATAAATCCAAAATGTAGAGGCTCTGTCTCTGGTACATCTTCAAAGGTATCAGGAGTTCAGTTTGAGATAAGTTAGCAGTTTGCTAACAGGTAGATGAGCTGTACATAGATGTTGAGGGGAAAATTCTGAGACCTAACAGTTGAAATCTGGATCCCTCTGAAGTCAAAACAGTACAAGGCAGAGTCATCATTGTGGGAAAAGGGAACTTTAGATGAATTCCTGTAGCAAAACCCATTATTTGGTATTAGAAGGCCAATTACGAATAGTGGGTAATTCTTCATGGGGAATTTTGTAATTTAATTGAAGAGCTTTGGGCTGTTAGAGAACATGCTCAATATTAGAGATACAGATACCAAAAGTGGCTGAGCTTTTTAGCATGCTAATTAACCTTTCTGAGCTTCTGTGACCCCTCAGGTTGATAATATAAATTTCACCGAGTTGTTGAAAATAGCTAATGTGATAATCAATGCAAAATCTCCACTGCTCTGAGGAGATATAGTAGGTATAATTAAATAATGGTTTAGCCTTCTTATAGTTTCTTCTTCAATTTAAAATGTGTTTAACTGTTAGAGTAAGCCTCTACTGGAAGAACAGGGCTTAGATTAGGAAGAGGTGGATATGGCAGTATTATAGAAATAAAATACTGGAGCTACCCAGAGGATACGAGGTCTGCATATAGTTAGACTAGGAGGAATTTAATTCAGTGTGAGCTTTGGAGTAGCCTTTCTATGTCACATTCAACATGTACACATGAATTTAGCAGAATAAAATTAAGCCAAAAAGTTTACTTTCCAGGGTGGACCATGTTATACAGAAGACCCACTTAATTAATTGGAGTGAAATGAACAAATTTAAAGCTACAATAAAAAGCTCCACTTTTGCATTGCTTTAAAATACTGAATGTATTGAATTGCTTTCTTTGGTACGATTGCTTTTGTAGTTGATTGCATGTCAAACAAAAAAACTCAGCTATATGAGGACTCATAAAAAGCAATTTATTTTCACTTAGGTACATGATTCCAATGAATTACAAAGTTACAAAGAGAAGAAAAGGCGCATTATATGGCTTCAAAACACCCTATTTCTTTTTTTCTGTCCTTAAGTTCTTAGAAGATATCCTATGTAGGAATATTTTAAACTATGCCACTTTATATTTCTCTAGTCTTTTAAATTTGAGCTAGTCAACCATCCCCCTTACTTTTCTGCAGTCTTTGCAAATTAACTACAGTTGAGACAGGTCAATTCCAGGTGATGTTCTTTCTCATATGGATGTACTCTTCATATTGGCTAAGGGTTGTTCTTCTTGTTTCCAAAACACCTTCTAGCATAGGAAACTCCATCCAGCCAGTCTCTGTAGAACTAGTTCTCCACTGAGCCTTCTGCTCCTCTGTCTCTGTCTGTCTCTCTCTGTGTTTCTCTGTTTCTTTCTCTTTCTCTCTCTCTCTCTCTCTACCCCCATCATTCTTGTTTGTCTTTAGCTTAAGGAATTATTTCATTGAATCCTTTAGGTTTAAAAACAAGCCAAGGAACTAGGATGAGTGAAAGGGGAAAGGACAGTAGGCAAGGCAGAAAAAATGCAAGTCAGTTACTCTTAGTGTCTCTTAGTTCGTAAAAAGGAAGGATTGCACTAATCAACTGGATAAATTTTTATGCCCATATCTTGTACCCTGAGCAATTTTAAAGATAACAGCATGTAATGTATTATCTGTTGTTATTCTCCTATTATTTAGTTATGAAATTTTGTTTTACTTTTTTTCCCATGAGATAAAAAAGTGAAACAAAAACAAAACAAAACAACAACAAAAACCCCAAAAGACCAAAAGACAAGCCTGCTTTTTCTTTCTACAGAATTCCAAGAGTGTTTTTTTTAAATGACATATCATTTCCTCAGATTCCTTCTTTGATCATAAACTGTATCACTGGTTTCCCCTAAAGCCAGAAGAGAACAGACCTAAGACTTTCATTCCTTGTTTATTTTGCCACATATCTGAATAATTTGTGGTCAATGGACCCAAAAACTGTTACACAGAAAGTGAAGATTCTATTTTGCTAGTGGATCCCCGGGGATAATGGTGAATGATATCATTTCCTTTTCTACCCCTTGATTCCTGGATCTGTGAATTCTGGCAATGGGAGAAACAGTATGATATACTGGATGCTGATTCAGAGCATATACAATCCTCTGTAGAACATTCCCCCAGCTCTGCAGGTATTGTGAACTAATTGGTACTGTAATTACATCATCAAAAGTCCATTCTCCTTTTTTATCAATCCAGCTGTTCATTGGATAAAGCCGATGAATTCTATGAGCATGTGCCAATTGCCACAGATTTCTTTAGTTTTCTGTTTCTTGGTCAGAAGAAATGCTGTGTAGAATACCAAAGTGGTGGATGAGACATTCTTAGTGTTCGTGAGTGGTAGTTTTGACAGAAACATTAAATAAAAGGAAAGCAAATTCATACCTAGAATAAGTATTTATTCCCCTAAGAACAAAGCACTGCCTATTTCATGATGGAAGTTTTCTGTATAATTGACCTGCCCCCCTAAGTCATAGACAGATCACTCTGGGGAGTGGCATTATATTTGGGACTCAGTGTTGGTTTCTGCAGCTGGCAGGTGGAACATTCAACAGTGGCTGTAGCCAGGTCATCTTTGGTGAGTGGAAGTCCATGCTGCTGAGCTTACACATAACCTCCAACACTGCTGTCATGGCCACTTTGTTCAGGAACCCATTGAGTAATGACAGGGGGTGGCTGAGGAAGAGGTTAGCTGTTATTCATACAAGTCATCCTATGTACTTGATTATTAAGATTCTCTTTTTGAAGTTACCTTTTGGTGAGTGATTACATGGGAAACAAATATCTTCACATCCTCTACGCATATAGAGAAGTCTGTTCACATGTTTCTTCACTAAATGTCATTGTCACCAATTTTCCCATCATTTGTTTCCAAATCTCTGACAAACCAGCCACACCATTGGCTGAAGACCATGAATCAGTATATAGTCCTACATATGGGCATTTTTTTCTTTGAAGCAAAATTTATGACTAGGTGCACTGTCTGACATTTTGCCCACTGTGAAGATATTCCTTCATCACTATCCTTCAAAGATGTCTTAAAAAGGGACCATAGTGCTGTAGATGTCAACTTTTGGTTGATACACACATAACATGCAGAACCATCTCTACAAATCAAACCTGTGTCTGTCTTCCTCAATCAACTGATCATATGGTATCAGGGCATTCTAGGGGAAGAAAGCAATACAGCAGCAATGGGAACTATGAGCATGTGGGTCACTTCTTCATGTAACTTACCTTTTGGACCTGCTTGATCCTGATTATGTATACAATGTACATGACTTTCATTTGATGAAGTACTATTGCTCTACATGTCCAACTTTATAACTCAGTGGGGTCAGATAGCATCCAGTTCAAGGACAGCTCAGATTACACAGTAACCTGATATCAAGTACTCAGTTTCCACTACAGCCTGGTAGCAGGCCAGGAGCTCTTTCTAAAAAGGGAACTATCATCTGCAAATGATCATAAAGCCTTGCACCTACGTCATAAGGGCACTGTTGTGATTCACCTATGGGTGCCTTTCTGAGGTTCCAAACACATGCATATTTGCCACTGATACCTCCAGTACCATTAGATCTGCTGGATCATATGACCCAACCACCCAATCAAGTGGTGGAACAACCTGCACAGCGGCCTATACTTGTTATAGAGCCTTTTTTTGTTCTGGGATTCACTCATGATTAGTAGTTAGCAATTGCTTTGCCATTATGTTCATAGTAGTTGCTACCTCTTGATAACTTGGTCCAGTCAGCATGGTCATCAGTGTGACACTTTGTGGAAAAAAAAAAAGACAATCAAGATCTCTCAAAAGTAAGTTGTGACACAGGGCTGTAGAGTTGATATAATGCAGAAGTAGGACAATAAAATTGTTCGGCTAGCCTTCCCAGCTGTTTTGGGTAATACTATGTACCCCCAAGTCCTCGTACTTTTGATGGGGCTGAGTTATTGGTTTGTGATTGGTTTGTTGTCTGGCAATGTAAGTTCTGTGCCCACCCAGGGGTGGAGCCGACATACAGTGTAAGGGAAGGCGGGTCTTCCCCTTCCACCCTCTCTTTCTCTTGCCAGCGTGCCTTGCAGCTTGCAGCAACCATGAATGGTAGCCCCACCACCCCATGCTGACTTGGAGCCAACTAATAGACTAAAACTCCTGAGAAACTGTAAGAATAAACCTTTTCTTCCCTAATTTTGGGTGTCAGGAATTTTGTCTCGGCATCGAGCGAAAAGTAACCAAGACACCAGCTGAAAGCAAATTGATTCTGGGGGTTTTTACGGATCAATATTGAGGAAAAGGCAAAATCAATAACAGCTTACCAGGTACCAGGAGATGTGTTAATTTGCTCAAACAAGGAAACCACATCTGGTACAGCAGCTGCAACTGGATTTACCACTTGATTAAGCTTATAGTAATCACTGTCATTCTTCAAGATCTACCTATCTTCTGCACATGCTAAATAAGAAAGTTATGCGGTGGTATGTGCTACCATTTCTGCATCTTTCAAGTCTCTGATAGTAGCATTAAAACCTGCAATGGGTTGTTGCTTTTGATACAGTGTATTTCTAAGTAGATTCAATACTCTTTACACCATAGATTAAGGAAACAAGACGGGCATCTTGTCAAGTATTCTTCCAAATATCGAGTATATTTATTCCAATCATGTGTTCTGGAATTGGAAAAATCACCATGAGATTATTCAGGGGCCTGTTTAATGAAGTGTGTGTCAGCCCGTGGCTAAAAGTCCAGTGATCATCTAAGCTCCGTAGGTACATACTCTTAGTGGATGGCTGCAATGATGTTTTGAATCTCTTGGAATCAGTGTTAGTTTAGAACCGGTTTCCAATAGCCTCCTGAATGTCTGATCAATTTCTTTTCTCTGATTTATGGTTACCCTGGTAAAAAGGTGGTAGGGCCCTTTGAGGGATTATGAAAGAAAAATTTACATTATAGCTTTATCAATGCACTAGGTTCCTTCCTCAAGTGTACCCGCATCCACTTCACTTGTGGGGTTCTGAATTTGCAGTCTGGCACAAACCTGAGAATTTGTTAAAGGGCTATGGTTCTCTTTTGCTACCATTTGTGGTAATTTTTTTCATTGGCCCCAAAATTTTCTTCTTGTATAAATTTGATAAAACTTCAATAGACCTCTTATCTATTTCACTTCTGGAAACACCATGATTAATTAGCCAACACCATACTTCTACATGTGTCAGAATATTTTGATAATGACTTGCTTCTGCTGCATTATGGTAAATATGCCTATTTTGCCTTTGATGGTTTAAAACTGCTACCTGGCCCTTGTAACTCTAGGATCCAATTATACCCAACATTTTTATATTTTCCACTTTAGTCACTATGTTCTTCACCATAAAGACTGGCATACAGAGAGCGGCAATGTTAGAATTCTTCAAAGATGCTGGTGCTCCCCTCACAAATTTGTTTCTTAAAGTGTTAGTTAAAGGTATATTTTATGGAGCTGGTATAAAATGGTTTTTATTTGTGAAATTGACTCCAGTGTTTCCATTTTCCTGAGCCTTTTAAAACCCTTTTAAATCAACAGTAAATCAAGGAAGATTGGGCATCTCCAGTTCATTCATAGTGGGTTATCTTTTGATCTGTATTTCTGCCAACCAGCCAAATAAACTATTAGCACAGTTTTTTTTTAACAGCAGGAGCTGTAATATTAAATCTAGAATCTCCATCTAATAGGCCCATATCAAGAAATTAACCTGATCCGTGTTTATATTTCTTCCATTATTATCCAATACCCTTAAAATCCGTTTTCATACCTGTTCCCTAGATCTCCTACTGTAAGAATTAGAAAATGGAAGAAGTCATTTAAGAGTATAGCATACATTGTCCTGGGTCATCCTGTGTGTGTCACTGTTAGGAGGCTTTTGAGACCTGAGCGTGCTTAAGGGCCTAGCAGCGAAAGTGTGATTACTCTGCATCCTGAGGGACATCAGCATTGTCTTCTTTGGTAAGTGCATCAGGGAAGATCATTACTATTTCCACAGGCAAAACAGTAGTTTACTCAGACAGGGGTGGAAAGGGTAATGGCACAGGATTAGGGATGGAAATGCCTTAGCCACTGATTTATCCATACTTTTGCACATATGTGTATGTAGATATTCACACATGTATATGCACGTATAACTTTTTATTAGCATGTGTATGAATGAATTATAATCTGGATCATACAGTGATGTAAACACAGTATGTATGTTTAACAAAATTGAGTTTTTCAATTAAAAACCCAGTAAATCATTGTTTGTCTTCTTCATAAAGATTATTATATTTATGTAATTAAGTTTGACCTTATTAGAAAGCTGATGTTTTGGTATTCATCCTGGTGTTTAAACGTAAGGATAATCCTTTTTATGCAGATAGTACTCTTTTTCAAGGGCAAGGTTGTATGGAATATTGCTTCATACAATTTCTTCATTTCCACATATCCTATAAGCCCTTTATCTGAGGGGACCTGGGATACGGTAGAAAGACTGGCTTTGGTGTTCCTGACCCAGTTTTGAATCTTGAGGCTACTGCTTACCTTGACCAAATTACTTTTACTTCTTTCTCTAAGCCACAGCGTCTTAATCTGTTAAAGGCATTTTTTTAACCTTAAGGCTTTCTCTCACTAATTTTCTTTTCACATACTAGTCAGAGTGATATTTCAAAAATATTATGCACATCATATCATTAACCTCCTTAAAATCCATTTCTGATTCTTCTTTGTCTTAGAATAAAGGTGAATTTCTTTACACTGACTCTCAAGGATCTTTATAACCTATCTTTCTAGTTTTATTCCTCTTTTAACTTCATTCTTCCGCATTTGATTGACACTTCAACTCAAGTTCACCTAATTTTTAACAGGTTCAAGCTTAGAACTCAGATTCTCTGACATTAAGTTCAATATTTTTTTCTGTTTGAATATCATCTCTAATTAACAAACCCCTAGAAGCAACTTATTATTAAAACCAATTCCAGTTACTAACTCCAGAACATTTTTGTGGTTTGATCTTCAATTTTTATTTTGTACCACTCTACTAGATGCTGCATAAAATAGTATAAGGAGGATATAATTCTTTGATTTAAGGAGCTTAAATTATAATAAGAGAGATAAAAACAAAAACATGTCTAATTAAAGATACATTCTCTCTTTTCTGGTATAATGTAATATTTGTCAGAGGAGAGAGACAGATATTTGTTGGGTGAGCAAGAGCAGGTAGGACAAAGCATAGAATTGGGAGTCATGAGGCATACAATTTGATTCAAGTCCTGCTGTTAACTCTTTACTTGACCACAGGTAAATTATTTCTCCACTGTAGGTATCAGTTAGCCCATAGAGAGTGATGGTATTGACTAGAATTACATGATACCTAAGACTCAATTAAATTTGAATATTAACATCATCATTGTAGCAAACATTGAATACTCTCTAAGAATAAAAATAACAATTATCAGTAGTTAAATTCTTTCTATGTGTCAGAAACTATTGTAAAACCATTATATGTGTCCCATCCTTTCAAGAATCTTATGAAATATATATATATATATATATTTTTTTATTATCATTCTCATAATACTAATTAGCAGTTTGAGATAAGGAGAGATTAAGTGATAGATCTGTGATTTGAACCTAGACTTTGTGTATGTGGAACTAAACTAGTATTTTTTCTCAAGATTGTTCATTGCTTCTCAAAGTTGATAATTTTTTCATTTTTATTTGAGAGAAAAAAAGACACAGAAGAGAAAAGCAAAAATCAAAAGAGACAAACAACAACAACAACAAACCCAAAACAATAACAGTATAGGTTTACAAAACATGATAGGAATTTAACAATGGTTGTAATATCGCATATTGTTGCCTTCAAAATGATTGCTTAGATTACCAGATATAGACTTGTAAAGTTGATCTAATCATAGGAATATTAACTGTTCTTTTCCAAGAATTAATACAATTAGTAGTACAGTCATTTTAGTTATCTTGTGTGTGTGTGTGTGTGTGTATATATATATATATATATATATATGCAAATCTATGTGTTTTTCCTTTTCCCTTTCTTCTTTCCTCCTTTCCCCTATCCCAGTTACTTTTCCTCTCAGCAGTTTCTTACCCTTACACAATATTTATTGTAGATTTTGGATCATATTTACCCTTCAGTTTCTTACACTAGGAAGACAATACAGTATTTACAAATGTGAGTTTGATTTGTTTAAGTTATGAGTATGGTCTCAAGGCATGCTCATTTACTTATAAAAACTTCAATGCAATTTTTCTTTATAACTGAATAGTACTCCATTGTGTAAAAATATCACATGATTTTTATCCTTTCCTCAATTGATGGGCATTTGGTTGTTTCCAAGATTTGACTATTACAAATTGTGCTGCTATAAATATGGGTGTACATATATCACTGTGGTATGATGTTTTTAATTCTTCTGGGAAAATACTCTGAAGGGGAATAGCTGGGTCAAATGGGACCTCTAATTCTAATTCTTTGAGGAATCTCCACATTGATTTCCACAGTGGTTGTACCAGCTTACACTCCCACCAACAGTGGAGAAGAGTTCCTTTTACCTCACAGCCCCTCTAGTATTTGTTATTGGTTGATTTCTTGATCTTGGCCATTCTTTCTGGGGTTAGAGGGAATCTCAGTATTGTTTCAATATGCATTTCCGAATGACCATTGATGTTGAACATTTTGTCATATATTTTTTGGCATTTGTACTTCTTCATCTAAGAAGTGCGTATTCATCTCAGATGCCATTTTTGGATTGGGTTCTTGAATTTTGGGGGCCTGATTTTTTTTTTAATTCTTTATATGTTCTAGATAGAGGTTCTTTGTCTGAGGGAGAGTTGGCTAAGATTTCTTCCCAGTTCGTGGGTTTTCTTTTCACTGTGTTGGAGATGTTTTCTGACATGCAAAAACTTTTTAATAAGATGAGGTCCCAGTTGTTGATTCTGGGAAGTATTTCCCATGCAGTTTGATTTTTGTTCATGAACTCTCTGCCTATTCCTATATTGTCAAGAGTTCTACCTACTTTGTCTTCTAGCAGATTTAATGTTTCTGTTTTAATATTTAGATATTTGATCCATTTTGACTTAAGTTTAGTTCATGGTGATAGACCTGGGTCTACATTTAATTTTTGGCATATGGAAAGCCAGTTTTTCCAGCACCACTTATTAAAAAGGCTGTCTTTCTTCTAGTGAACATGTTTGGCCCCTTTGTCGAAGAGAGGTGGCTGAGTGTGTTTGCAGTTGTGGCTGTATCTTCTAATCTATTCCATTAATCTTCAGGTCTGTTTTTATTCCAGTACCATGCTGATTTTATTACAGTAGCTTTGTAATAGAGTTTCAAGTCAGGGATTGTGATGCCGCCTGCCTTACCTTTGTTGGCCAGAATTGCCTTTGCTGTTCTAGTTCTCTTCTGGTTCCAGATAAATTTTAGGAATGA
This sequence comes from Dasyprocta punctata, assembly GCA_004363535.1. Classification (NCBI taxonomy): domain Eukaryota; kingdom Metazoa; phylum Chordata; class Mammalia; order Rodentia; family Dasyproctidae; genus Dasyprocta; species Dasyprocta punctata. The sequence goes on from RJWM01002645.1 coordinate 17,094, forward strand.
TTTTTCAAGATCTGTGAGGTATACTAATGTATTTTGTTTGGAATTGCATTAAATCTGCATAAAAATTTTGAGATAATGGCCATTTTCACAATGTTTGTTCTTCCTATCCATGAACAGGGAATATGTTTCCATTTTTTGAAATCCTCTTTGATTGCTTTTTTAGAGTAATGCAATTTTCAGTGTATATATCATTAACTTCCTTTGTTAGATTGATTCCTAATGATTTCATTTTTTCAATGCTGTAGTGAAGGGTGTAGTTTCCATTATTTTTCTCTCAGTGAGTTTGTTGTTTGTGTACAGGAATGCTATTGATTTTTGAGTGTTGACCTTGTATCCAGCTACATTACTGAATTTGGTTATCATATCTAGTTTTTCAATGGATTTTTGGGCGTCTTCTCTGTAGAGTAACACATCTGCAAGTAATGATAATTTAACTTCTTCCTTTTCTATCCTTACTACTTTTCTTTCTCTTTCTTGTCTAATTGCTCTGGCTAATGTTTCCAGAACTATATTGAGTAGAAGTGGTGATAAAGAACATCCTTGTCTTGTTCTTGATTTTAGGTGGAAATTTTTTCAGTTTTTGTCCATTTAGTAAGATGGTGGCTGTTGGTTTATCATATTTGGCTTTTATCAGATTGTGATAAAGACTATTCCAATTTTCTGTAGGATTTTTATTGCGAATGATTGTTGGATTTTATTGAAAGCTTGTTCTGCATCCATTAAGATGATCATGTGATTCTTGTCCTTGGCTCTGCTGATATGGTGTATCACATTTATTGATTTGCATATGTTGATCACCCCTGCATTCCCGGGAAGAATCCAACTTGACCAAGGTGCATAATCTTCTAGATGATTTGTTGTTGCATTCTATTTACCAGTATTTTATTGAGGATTTTTGCATCTATGTTCATTAGGGAGATTGACCTGTAGTTCTCCTTTTTGCTTGGGTCTTTCTCTGGTTTTGGTATTATGGTGTTATTTTCAGCCAGTAATGAGTTAGAGAGTCTTGTTTCCCTTTCAAATTCATTGAAGAATTTGAGGAGTGTTGGCATTAATTCTTCCCTAAATTTCTTATAGAATTAAGCAGTGCATCCATCATGACCTGGGCTTTTCTTTGTTGATAAGTTTTTAATTACATTTTCAATTTCTTTGAGTGAAATTAGGTTACTCAGCAGATTTACATCTTCTTGATTCAGATTTAGTAACTCATAGGTTTCTAGAAATCTGTCCATTTCTTCTGTGTTATCAAACCTATGAGAGTAAAGATTTTCAAAGTAAGTATTGATGATCTTCTGCATTTCCACAGTGTCTATAGTGATTTCACCCTTTTCATTTCTTATTCCATGGATTTGAGTTTTGTGTTTCCTCTTTTTGATAAGGTAGGCTATGGGTTTCCAAAGTTTAGTTATTCTTTCAAAGAATCAACTCTTTGATTCATTAATTCTTTTTTTTTTTTTTAGTTTCAATTCCATTTATTTCTTCTCTGATCTTGATAATTTCCTCCCTTCTTTGGGCTTTCAGCTTGACCTACTCTTCTTTTTCTAGAAGTTTCAGGTGAAGCATTAGGTTACTTGTGTTCATTCCATTTTCCTGATGTGGGAATTTACCACTATAAATTTCTCTCTGAGGACTGCTTTCCTTGTGTCCTACAGGTTCCGGTAAGTTGTATTTAATTTTCATTTGGTCGTAGGTAGTGTTTAATTTCTTCTTTAATTTCTTCTGTGACCCATTGGTTGTTTAAGAGAATTTTATTTAATTTCCATGTGTTTCTGGGGGTTCTTGTGGAGTTTTTTGTCATTAATTTCCAATTTCATTGTGCTATCTTCAGATAATATGCATGGCATTATTTCAATTCCTTTGAATTTACTTAAGCATATTCTGTTTGCTAGTATATGATTTATTTTAGAGAATGACCCATGTGCAGCTGAGAAGAATGTGTATTCTGATGTTGATGGGTGGAGCACTTGGTGCACATCTACTAGGTCCGTTTGTTTACAAGTTTGAATCAGGTCTGTTATTTCTTTGCTGATTTTTTGTTTGGTTGATCTGTCTCTCTGTGACAGTGGGGTGTTAAGGTCCCCTGTTATAGCTGTATTATTGTTTATTTGGCTTTTCATGTCTATTAAGAATTGTCTTACATAGTTGGGTGCTCCCATATTTGGTGCATATATATATATATTTATGATTGTAATGTGTTTCTCTTGAAGTTTTCCCCTAACAAGTACGTAGGGACCTTCTTTATCTCTTCTGATCATTCTCGGTTTGAAGTTCACATTGTCTGCAAACATAATAGCTACCCCTGCTTTTTTCTGGGTTCCTGTTGCATGGAGTATTGTTTTCCATCCTTTGATTTTTAGTCTGTGAGTTTCCTTTTGAATTAAATGTGTTTCTTGTACACAGCATATTGTTGGATTTTGTTTCTTAATCCACTCTGCCAGTCTGTTTCTTTTTATTGGTGAGTTGAGACCATCTACATTGATTGATATAACTGATATGTACTGACTCGTCCCTGCCATGATATCTTTCTGTTGTTGGTTTTCTACATTTTCTGTTTAATTGTTTGCCCTGCTTAGTGGTTTCCTTTTTTGTTGTTCTTAGGATTATAGCTATCTTTGTCTGTTTTTAGAGTGTATTTCAGTACTCTCTGTAGTGTTGGTTTGGTGGCTATAAATTTCTTCAGTTGTCCTTTGTCATGGAAGTATCTTATTTCTCCATCAATTTTTAAAGATAGTTTTGCAGGATACATCAATCTGTGTTGAAAGTTGTTTTCTTTCAAGATTTGAAACGCTTCACACCAAGCTCTTCTGGACTTAAAGGTTTTTGTTTAGAAGTCTGCCATTATTCTGATAGGCTTACCTTCATAGGTGATCTGTTTCTTTTCTCTGACAGCTTTTAGTATTTGTTCTTGTGCTGTATTTCTGATACCCTAATTATTATATGTCTGGGTAAAGGTTTATTTTGATTATGGTTAATTGGGGTTCTGTATGCCTCACTTATCTGTACATCAGATTCTCTTCCCAAGTTTGGAAAATTTTCTGGTATTATTTCTGTAAATAGTCTTTGCAGGTCATTCGTGTTGACCGCTGCTTTTTCGTTGACACCTATCAATCTTATATGGTTTCTCTTTGCATCATCTTGCAGCTGTTGAATTGTTGTTTCCTGGTTCCTTGTTAATTTTGAGAGATCTTTTCTTTCATGATTATAATTTTCCATGCTGTCTTCAAGGTGTGAGAGTCTATCTTCCGCTTCATTCATGAGGTTTTGCCAGTTTCCAATGGAATTTTTAGTTTCTTGGTTATCCATTTGAATGTTTCATGCATTCTAATTCTGCTTTATATTGTACATTGAATATTTCCATAATTTTCTTATGTTCCTCTTTTTATCTAGATCTTCTTTTGTAATTTTTGTCATTTCTTTTTTTACCTGAGAGGTTATTTCTCATCTGATTTCCTGTATAGTTTCACGCAGTTGTTTCTTTACTTCAGTTGCTATCATTTTAGAAAGTTCAGTTGTGTGATTTCCAGTGTCTTCCATTTCAAAGTCTCCTGGGTTTTTTCTCAGTGGGCTAGAAGACTGAGACTGCATCTTGCTCTTTCATGTTGTCATTTTCCTCTGCAAGTCATGCATCTGAGGTACCCTCCCAATGGATTGTACTGGAACACTGTGCTTGGCAGAGCTTCAATCGTCTGATATCCCTGTGGATAGCTGGAGTATACCCATGAACTATGGTGCCAGAGCCTTGTGCTCCATGGCCTATGAGCCTGGCTGAGTGTTCCCATGATGGGTTGCACTGGGATGCTGGGGTGAGCAGAGCTCGGATCCTCTGTGCATCTAGCAAGGACACATCCCCAGAGTGTTGCTGGGGCCTTGTGCCTGGTTGGATGGCTTTCATGACCTCTGGGACCCAGGCAGCTAGCCCAGATTCACCTTCAGAGCATGGCACCATTGGGGCCTTGCACCTGGCTGGTAGGAGTTCAGAGCCTCTGGACATGTGGCTAGCCTGGGTGCACCTCCAGCATATGGCCAGTTGGTAACTCTTAATATAACTGGTGTTTAAGCCTCTAACTGCATTGCGCCTGGAGCATTAACCTTACTGTAAAATACATGTTCATAGTCTAATAAAGTTTAAATAGAATAGATACATTTTCATTGTATGAACCATTTGGCAGATGAAGTGATTCTGTTTCAGAATCAAGATTCATAAACCCTCATTCTGGATAATGTCATTTTGAAAAAGTCTTTAAGAAGCTAATGTTCAGGTTGTTGATGACTCTTTAATTTTACAAACTTGAGTGTGGCCCATGTACTAATATTTTAGAAGTATGATTAACAATATATGCAAAAACTTATCAAAATGAATAAGCAGTACAGTTTATATTTTCTGTTTGCTCACCAACTGTATCAGTCATTGCTTAGTAGAGAAACAGAGTTAATGTGAGATATGCAAACATAAGAATTTCAAGATTGGCTTACAGTGGTCACCCACAGAGTCAAGTGAACTTAAGTAAGAAATGCCCAACTGAACTGGATCAGGTCAGTTCTGGGTATAGAAAACTCACCCAAAAGGAAATGGTCACCAGAATGGTAGAAAGGGGAAATGAAGAAGGAAGCCTTGCTTCTGTTTCTTGGAGGCTCTCCAGTGTTCAACTTCACTTTGGACACCATTCCCTGGCTTTCAGCACAGACTCTTCAGACTCTTCAGACTCTTCAGCCTGCAGCATAGACACTTTTCCCTCCTGATACAGACTTGCACAGGACACTACATTGAGCACCAGGCTCTCAACTGTATCCTTTAGATCTCTAACATGCAGACAGCCCTTTTACACTCTTTTGTAGTGCTGACTCTGTATTGTATTATTTTTTAAATTAATTATTATGATTATTATTTTGTGTGTGTGTGTGTGTGTGTGTGTGGTATCGGGAATTGAACTCACAGCCTTGCATCTACTAGGCAGGGGCTTGAGCCACTGAGCCAAACTCCCAGCTCTGATTCTGTATTTTATTTTATTTTATTTTATTTTTTTATTTTTATTTTTTTGTGGCACTGGGGATCGAGCTCATAACCTCGCGCCTGCCTGACAGGCGCGTAAGCCGCTGAGCCAAACTCCCGGCCCTGGTTTTTTGAGGCAGGGTCGCACTGTGTAGCTCAGACCGGCCTTGCGCTCACGTTGTAGCCCAAGCCGGCCTCGAACTCACAATGCTCCGCCTACCTCAGCCTCCCGAGTGCTGGGATTAAAGGCGTGCGCCACCACGCCCGGCTTGACTCTGTATTTTAAACAAATGATATCATGCAAGTGTTGTACAGATCAGGCAAATTGTAATTGTTACGGCTGCAGACAGGCCAAGAGATTAGGGTTGTTGAATCTGAGCTGCATTTGGCAATATCCAGTGAAAGACTGCTTTAAGCCATTTCTTTGATGTCAGGGAAGACAACACAGGCTTGGGTCAGAACTATGAGAGCTCTCTGGAATTTATTTTCAGTTTGAACATTATCCTTAGATCTAGGAAAGGTGTTGACTATTTACATCAAGCTCACTCTTTCTTTGTCTAGTGGGACCCTCCTCATTCATATTTACATGCAATTCATTCAAAATGTTTTCTACTGCTATTTCACTTTTGTTGGTATGCTTTTTTGTTTAATTCCTTCTTCCAGTACCCTCTCCCACATACATAAATGTGATAAATACTTTAATGTCAAGACCATATCTACTTTTACACCTTGTTATATCCCCAGTACCTGGAATTTGGTAAACAATCAATAAATATTTATCAAGTAAGCACTGGTTACGTGCAAACATCAAGTGTTACTTATGTACTCAGTTCTACATGGTATTCTGGATACTTTTACCTTTTTAGCTGTTGGACCTCCCTGAATAATATCACTCAATAGATAACAAGAAAGGACACTTTCAAGTTATGCAAACTAATGTCCAAAATTCTTAACAGTTGCATATATTCACTACTTCTACTTTCTTATTTTCCTTTCACTCTTCAATTTAGTGTATTCAGATGTCTTCCCTTGCTCTATTGAAATTGCTTCCTTGATAAAATTTGAGATATTTGTGAGAACGTCACCCCACATGACATTTGACATTGTCAACCATTTCTTTCCTTCTCCTTTCTTATCTTGTCTCACAATATTATATCTTAATTTTTTCCTTATATCTCCATCTTTTTCTTCCCAATCTTTTTCATGGGAACCTTCCTTCCTTCCTTCCTTCCTTCCTTCCTTCCTTCCTTCCTTCCTTCCTTCCTTTGGACCTTTAAGTGTTAGAATTTTCCTAAGATTAAATCCTACTTGCTTCACACAATCTCCTTGCTCTTTTCATTCATTCATTAATGTTTAATTTTTATAACTTCAACTACTATCTACAAACCAATCCCTATTAAATACATAACTTATTCTTAGATATTTTACAAGGTTCAAGCCAAATATCTACTGACAATGGGAGAGAAAGAAGGGACATTCTTCTTGGTTTGTGGTGGAAATAAAAGCATAACAATGAGAACATCTTTGGCATGTTTGTGTATATACATGGGCAGTTAGGGATAGTGTATCACAGGTTAGATGCCAGTATCTCCTTCCCCTTCCGCCTTACTCATATTCTTAAACATAACCTTTAAAATGATAGGATTTGGAAATGAGGTCTTTAGAAGTTGGTTGATCATGAAGGTGGAGTTTCCCTGAATAAGACTCATGCCTTTATAAGAAGAGAGTAAAGATTTAGTTCACTTTTGTTTTGTCATATGAGGATATGAAGTGAAGATGACTGCATCCTGCAACCTAGTGAGGGCCCTCACTAGAGCTCAGCAAAGCTGGCACCCTGATGTTAGATTTTCCAGCCTCTAGAACATATGTTTCTGCCATGTAGTCTATGCTACTTTTTCATATAAATCTAAGAAGCATTTATTTGATTTTGCTAGTGCAGATTGTTTTGTGACAATGAAAAAAACCTAGCATAAAACCAGTACTTAATTAACAAGTTTGAATGAGTGCGTGAATTAGTGAACAAATTAGAGAAATTGATGGGTCATTGTTATTATCATCATCATAAAGTGTGAAGGATCTATCATGTTATGAGTATCAGAGATTTTTAATGGAGTACTTAGTTCAATTCACATTTTATATATGGTCAAATACCTCTATGAAAGGGAAAAGTTTTGTGTTAATTTTGGAGGCTGTGACAAAATACTTCAGAAAAACAGTTTAAAATAGAAAGTATTTGTTTTGGATCATAATTTCAGAGGTTTGAGACCATGGTTGGCAGGCTCCATTGTTACAGGTCTGAGGTGAGGCAGTACATTACAATGGAAGATCCTGCAAATAAAACTTGTTACCAGCTAGTGGCTAAGAAGCAGAGAGAGGAGGAAGAAAGTAAAGGACAGAGATAAAGATCTAGTCCCTGAGATTATATCTCTTTGTGACCCATTCCCTTCAAGTAGGCACCACACTCTAAGTTTCTATCACCTAAAATAATTCCGTCAAATTATGAATTCATGAGTGGATTAATCTGCTGCTTAAATTAGAGCCTTCAGTATCCAGTCAATCTTCCAAAAGACCACCCCTGAACCCTGCTGCACAGAGGACCAAGCCCCCATCACATGAGCCTTGAAGTACGTGAATCCAAATCCTCAGGGATTTGTTCATATATTTTCAACTTGTCAAATCAAGAGAGCTATAACTTGGCTGACTTTGCTCACTGCCTTGAAAGACCCCTTATAATTTTAAAATTCTTTTACTAAGATGACTAACTGGTGACAGAAACTGATAAAGATAAATCTAAATCTGGGCTCATCTCTTGACTGTAGTTACTCAACTCATAGAACTCATAGATGTGTAGATGTAGTACCTAGCACTAGATAATTGTGGCCCAAGGAAAATATTTTTCTCCTTTACCTCATATTTGGCCTTTTCCCCCTCAAATACCTAGGCCAGAAAGAGTTTAGAACCTCATAATTATGCTGGTTGGTTTGTAAAGGTTTTAGGAAGGAAATAGCATGGAAAGAAAGTTAAGAGCATATTGTCTTTAGCATGAGCAGAAACCCAAAATAGATTGATGCATATGAGTTTCTAGTCTTGCTTGGAAATGCAGCTGACTGAACACAACATGGCCCTATCCTAGGGCTCTGCCAGGTCTGCTCTCCCTATGTGTTGGACAGGTGTATCTGTGCCCATGGCCCATATTGTGCATCTATAAGAGGTTCAAGCAGGTTTGGATACACCGTAAGTTATAGAAAGGACTGCAGAAGGGTTCAGAGACTCCTGGATAAGGTCCTGTCATCTTAGTACTCAGGAACCCATCCCTCGACCTGTAGAAAATTGTGAAGAATTGTTGGCATAGTTTCAGGAGGATGACATTCTTATTATTCTGCCTTTTCCCTCCCCATGCCTTTGCCTCTCTCAGACCTGACTTTGCCCAGTTTGAGCTTAAATATATCAGACTATGGTAATTTTCAATTTGAGAATTTAGAATACTTCTGTCCTCTTCTGCAGAGAAGCTGAAATTGTTTCAAAGAAAATAGAAATTTTCATTCATCAGGTGGAAGTAAAAATATATATTGATTTTCTACCTTGTTTTCTTATTTAACTTTTATTAACCATCAGAAATAATTACTGAATACCTACTATGTTCCAGGCCTTGAATCAGTAACATAATATAATTTTAAAAAGACTAACCCTTCTTTCTTAAGGTGATAACTGTACCTAAACGACTACATTATAATATGTAAATGCCCTGATCAAGATATCTCAGGCTACTATGAAAACACACGTGACCCAGAGCCTTATGCTCATATTGATAAGCCTTCATATATGAATATTTCAGCACAAATATTTGACAATATTAGAAACTGCTTTTCCCTACAGGAGATTGATTAGCTCTTAGCAAATAGAACTTCTGTAATAGCAAATGCATCATTTTTAAGTCTTGGTTTATAGGATTAGATGTATCAAGCATTTATTTTTCTTCTTCTGTCACTCTAAAACTGGGGCTCTGCCTGGAAAAACAGGCAAGATTGATGTATTGGCTTAAATTTTTCTTTTCAGGATTTAGGAAGTTCCATTCTTTTGAAGCAAAGCGTTAGACAAAGAGACAAAAATGACAATAAATATCTGATTTTCTGTACTGTGGGTCCAGGATTATCTGGGGATTGAAAAACAGAGTTTGTAGGTATAAATGAATCTACTCATTGACTCAGCCCATCTGCCTTGCTGTGGCGAACTTATCTCTGAAAGAAAATGATATACCTAGTAAATTTTAAGTAAGGTAGGAGCAGAGAGAGAAGGTTAGGCTGACATAGAGTGAATTTCTTGCATCAAATAAATCTTTGCCATGGAAATTCTCAGTAAAAGAAAATTTTAATATATTCTGATGTTCTCTGCCTTGCTCTCTTTCTCTCTGTCTCCCTCTCTCCCTACCTCCCTCCCTTCCTCCCATATCCCCTTTCTCTCTGTCTCACTCTGTCTCTCTACCTCTCCCTTCCTCACTCCCTTTCTCCCTTCTTCATACCTCCACTTTTTTCTCTGTCTCTTTGTCTCTCTCTCTTTCTCTCTCTGAAAGAGGTGAGGTCACATCTCATTTAATTTTTAAAATGTTAATCATTTGTGGTATGTCTGGGTATGAAGCAACAATAGTGGGGAGTAGGAACAGGATGACCCTTTGTTTCTTGGAGAAACAGATCACTATTAAAATTGTATGTGTACCAACAGGTGAAGCAGCATTGTTTAACATGAACTTCAGATCAATCTCTTAATTCTGACAGTTACTGCACAAGTTCCAATCACATTTGTGCCTCCTCAATTTGAACCAGAATTTATAGCATAAATTCAACATGTTTCAAATCACAATCAGCTCAGAGATCATTGTCTTCCAAGTGCAGTTTTGTTGCTGTCGCTAGGAAATTAATAAGAGAGTGTTGATATTTTCTTATTGCCACAGCACCAGCCACAAAATGAAAAGCTCCAGAAATATCTGCTTTACTTGAGCCATAATTCTTAGAGGATTTATTTTACTGTTTTAATGTCAGCGCCACTTTTGATCCTCAGTGTCTAGGTCCTACCCAGTAGAAAACAGTCCAATCAGCAATAGTGTAACCAGAAAAAAGGAAGATTAGATCTAATTCTTCTGTGTTTTAAAGCGTTAGCCTAACTTTTCAGCTTGGAATTCAGAACTGTTTATATGCCACCTATTCAGCTTTATAGTATACTACACTGCCAGGCACAGAGAACTATCAACTTTTGTTTGGTATAGTTAAATAAATGAATCATCTGTCCTAGCTACATCTATATTCACCTTCTCCCTACATTATACTATATAATACTATATTCTAAAGCCTTCAGGCCTTTACTGACACTCTGCTCTATGAACCTGCTACCCACTTCCCTCTCTATTACTCTATCACACTACTCTTGCTACTTTGGGACCTGACTCAGAGGTTATCTCTGTGAACCTTCTCTATCTCTTGTCTCAGATCAGCCAGAGCTTTTAGTTTTTTCCTGTCTTCCCATAACACATTTTTATACCTATTAGCCTACAGTTTTATTTTCTTAATAGGTATTCACAGACCTGATTCTCTGATAAACTGTGAGCTTCATCAGAGGCAAGACTTTGCTTTGTGCTCCTCTAGTATTAAGGATACTTAAATATATATATATATATATATATTTTTTTTATTTAAGAGAAAAAGGACACATATAAGAAAGACAAAAAGCAAAACAGACAAACAAATGACAACAGCAAATCCACAACAGTAACATTATAAGTTTGCAAAACAAGATGATAGGAACTTGACAATGGTTGCAACATTGTATATCATTACCATCAACATGGTTGTTTACATTAACAGATATAGACATGTAAAATTGATCTAATCATATGAGTATTAACCAATCTTTCTCAATAACTAATACATTCAGCAGTATAGACATTTTGGTTATCTTACATATACGTATATACAGATTTATGTCTTTTCCCCTTTCTCTTCCTTCTTTCCTCCTTTTCCCTTTCCCAATTACTTTTGCTCATTGAGCAGTTTCTTACCCTTACACAGTATTTATTGTAGATTTTGGATCATATATGCTGTTTCAGTTTCTTACACTAGGGAGACAATAAGGTATTTACACATATGAGCTTGATTTATTTCACTTATGAGTATGGTCTCAAGTCGTGTCCATTTACTTATAAAAGTCTCAATGCAATCTTTCTTAATAGCTGAGTAGTACACCATTGTATAAAAATACCACATCTTTTTTATCCATTCCTTGATTGATGGGCACTTGGGTTGTTTCCAAGATCTGGCTATTACAAATTGTGTACCTATAAACATGGGTGCACAAGTATCACTGTGGTATGATGCTCTCAGTTCTTCTGGGAAGATGCCCAGAAGTGGGATAGCTGGGTTGAATGGGATCTCTGATCCTAGTGTCTTGAGGAATCTCCACACTGCTGTCCACAGTGTTTGCACCAGTCTACACTCTCACCAACAGTGGAGAAGAGTTCCTTTTTCCTCACAGATCCTCCAGCATTTATATTGGTTGATTTTTTTAATCTTGGCCATTCTTTCTGGAGGGAGATGGAATCTCAGTGTTGTTTTAATTTGCATTTCCCGAATGACCATTGATGTTGAACATTTTTTCATATATTTATTTGTATTTCTTTCTCTGAGAAGTGTATATTCATATCAGATGCCCATTTTTGGATACAGTCCTTGAATTTTGGGGACCTGATCTTTTAAATTATTTATATGTTTAGATAGAAGTCCTTTGGCTGAGGAAGAGTTGGCTGAGATTTTTTTTCCCAGTTCGTGGGTTTTCTTTTCATTCTGTTGGAGATTTCCTTTGACATGCAAAAACTTTTTAGTAAGATGAGATCCCAGTTGTTGATTCTGGGAAGTGTTTCCCATGCAATCTGATTTTTGTTCATGAACTCTCTGCCTACTTCTATGTCATCAAGATTTTTACCCATTTTGCCTTACCGCAAATTTATTATCTCTGTTTTAATATTCAGATTTTTGATCCATTTTGACTTTATTTTAGTGCATGGTGATAGACATGGATCTAGTTTTAGTTTACAGCATATGGAAAGCTAGTTTTTCCAGCACCATTTGTTAAAGAGGCTGTCTTTCTTCCAATGTACATATTTGGTCCCTTTGTCAAAGATGAGGTGGCTAAGTGTGTTTGTAGTTGTGGCTATATCTTCTAATCTATTCCAATGATCTTCAGGTTTGTTTTGATTCCAGTACTGTGATGATTTTATCACAGTAGCTTTGTAACAGAGTTTCAAGTCAGGGATTGAGATGCCTCCTGCCTTACATTTGTTGCCCAGAATTGCCTTTGCTATTTTAGGCCTCTTCTGTTTCCAGATGAATTTCAGGAATGCTTTCTGTGAGGTAGGCAAGTGGTATTTTTATTGGGATTGCATTAAATCTGTATATCAATTTTGGGAGAATGGCCATTTTCACGATGTTTGTTCTTCCTATCCATGAACAGGGAATATCTTTCCATTTTTGGAAATCCTCTTTGATTTCCTTTTTCACAGTAATGTGATTTTCACTGTATAGGTCTTTTACTTCCTTTGTTAGATTGATTCCTAATTATTTCATTTTTTTGGATGTTATACTGAAGGGTGTGGTTTCCCTTATTTCTCTGTCAGTGACTTTGTTATTTGTCTACAGGAATGCTATTGATTTTTGAGTGTTGACCTTGTATCTGGCAACATTACTGAATTTGGTTATTACTTCTAGAAGTCTTCTAATGGATTTTTGGGGGTCTTCTATGTAGAGTATCATATCATCTGTAAAGAGTGATAATTTAACTTCTTCCTTTCCTGTGCTTATTCCTTTTATTTCTTTCTCTTGTCTAATTGCTCTGGCTAATATTTCCAGAACTATATTGAATAGGAGTGGTGATAATGGACATCCTTGTCTTGTTCCTGATTTTAGGTTGAAAGTTTTCAGTTTTTCTCCATTTAGTAAGATGTCAGCTGTTGGGATGATATATGGCTTTTATCAGGTTGAGGTAGAGACTATCTATTCCGATTTTCTGTAGAGTTTTTATCATGAATGGGTGTTGGATTTTGTTAAAAGCTTTTTCTGCATCTATTGAGATGATCATGTGATTTTTGTCCTTGGCCCTGTTGATATGGTGTATTACATTTATTGATTTGCATATGTTGAACCATCCCCACATTCCTTGAATGAATCCCACTTGATCATGGTGTATAATCTTTCTGATAACATGCTGTATTCTATTTGCCAGTATTTTACTGAGGATTTTTGCATCTATGTTCATTAGGGAGATTGGCCTGTAATTTTCTTTTTTGGTTGGGTCTTTCTCTGGTTTTGGTATGAGGGTAATACTTGTTTCCAGGAATGAGTTAGGGAGAATTGCTTCCATTCCAATTTCATTGAAGAGTTTGAGGAGTGTTGGCATTAAGTTTTCCCTAAATTTCTTGTAGAATTCAGCAGTGAATCCATCAGGACCTGGGCTTTTCTTTGTTGGTAAGGTTCTAATTACATTTTCAATTTCATTAGCTGAAATTGGGTTATTCAGCAGTCTTGCATCTTCTTGATTCATCTTTGGTAATTTGTAGGTTTCTAGGAATCTATCCATTTCTTCTGTGTTATCGAATCTATGTGAGTAAAGGTTTTCGAAGTAGGTATTGATGATCTTCTTTATTTCTACACGGTCTGTACTGATATCACCCTTTTCATTTCTTATTGCATGAATCTGAGTTTTTTCTTTCCTCTTTTTGATAAGGTTGGCTTGGGGTTTGTCAATTTTATTTACTCTTTCAAAGAACCAACCCTTCAATTTATTAATTCTTTGTATTATTTCCTTAGTTCCAATTGCATTAATTTCTGCTGTGATCTTAATAATTTCCTCCCTTCTTTGGGCTTTGAATGTGACTTGTTCTTCTTATTCTAGAAGGTGCATTATTAGGTTGTTTATGTGTATTCTTTCCATTTTTCTGATGTGGGAGTTTAGTGCTATAAATTTCCCTCTGTGGACTGCTTTCATTGTGTCCCACAGGTTCCGGTAACTTGTATTTGCATTTTCGTTCAATTGTAGATATTGTTTAATTTCTTCTGTAACTTCTACTGTGACCCAATGATTGTTTAGGAGAGTATTATTTAATTTCCATGTGTTTATGGGCTTCTTGTGGGGTTTTTTTTGTCATTAATTTCCAATTTTATTGCGCTATGGTCACATAATATGCATGGAATTATTTCAGTTCCTTTGCATTTACTTAAGCATGTTCTGTGGACCAGTATATAATCTATTTTAGAGAATGACCCATATACAGCTGAGAAGAATGTGTATTCTGATGTTGATGGGTGGAGCACTTGGTACACATCTACTAGGTCTGTTTTTTTACAAGTTTGAATCAGGTCTGTTATTTCTTTGCTGATTTTTTGTTTGGTTGATCTGTCTTTCTGTGACAGGGGGGTGTTAAGGTCCCCCGTTATAACTGTGTTATTGTTTATTTGGCTTTTCATGTCTATTAAGAATTGTCTTACATAGTTGGGTGCTCCCATATTCGGTGCATATATATATTTATGATTGTAATCTGTTTCTCTTGAAGTTTTCCCCTAACAAGTATGTAGGGACCTTCTTTATCTCTTCTGATCATTCTCGGTTTGAAGTTCACATTGTCTGCAAACATAATGGCTACCCCTGTGTTTTTCTGGGTTCCTGTTGCATGGAGTATTGTTTTCCATCCTTTGATTTTTAGTCTGTGAGTTTCCTTTTGAATTAAATGTGTTTCTTGTACACAGCATATTGTTGGATTTTGTTTTTTAATGCACTCTGCCATTCTGTTTCTTTTTATTGGTGAGTTGAGACCATTTACAGTGATTGACATAACTGATATGTACTGACTCGTCCCTGTCATGATATCTTTCTGTTGTTGGTTTTCTACATTTTCTGTTTAATTGTTTGCCCTGCTTAGTGGTTTCCTTTTGTTGTTGTTCTTAGGGTTGTAGCTATCTTTGTCTGTTTTTAGGGTGTGTTTCAGTACTCTTTGTAGTGTTGGTTTAGTGGCCATAAGTTTCTTCAGTTGTCCTTTGTCATGGAAGTATCTTATTTCTCCATCAATTTTTAAAGATAGTTTTGCAGGATACATCAATCTGGGTTGAAAGTTGTTTTCTTTCAAGATTTGAAACGCTTCACGCCAAGCTCTTCTGGACTTAAATGTTTTTGTTGAGAAGTCTGCCATGTTTCTGTTAGGCTTTCCTTCATAGATGATCTGTTTCTTTTCTCTGACAGCTTTTAGTATTGTGTTCTTATGCTGTATTTCTGATACCCTAATTATTATGTCTGGGTGAAGATTTATTTTGCCTATGGTTAACTGGGGTTCTGTATGCCTCACTTACCTGTATATCAGATTTTCTTCCCATGTTTGAAAAGTTTTCTGCTATTATTTCTGCAAATAGTCTTTGCAGGTCATTAGTATTGACACCTGCTTTTTCATTGATGCCTATTAACGTTATGTTATTTCTCTTGGCATCATCTTGCACCTGTTGAATTGTTGTTTCCTGGTTCCTTGTTATTTTTAGGAAATGTTTTTTTCATGATCATAAGCTTCCATGCTGTCTTCAAGGTCTGAGATTCTGTCTTCGGCTGCATTCAAGCGGTTTTGCCAACTTCCATGGAATTTTTCATTTCCTGATTTTCCCTTTGAATCTGTTTCATGCATTCTATTTGTGTCTTATATTGTTTGTTCAAACTTTCCACCATTTTCTTATGTTCTTTTTTTCTCTTGATCTTCTTTAGATGCACACAGCATTTCTTTGATAATGATTGTCATTTCATTTTTTAGCTGAGAGATTATTTCTTATTTGAGTTTCTTTATAGCTTCATGGAGTTATTTCTGTATTTCATTTGCCATCATTTCAGAAAGTTCAGTTGTGTGACTCCCAGTGTCTTCCATTTCGGTGTCTCTTGGGTTTGTTCTCAGTGGGCTGGGGGATTGAGACTGCCTCTTGCTGTTTCATTTTGTCATTTTGTTCTGGGACCTGTGCAGCTGGGCAGGCAGCCTCCTGATGAATTGCACTGGAACACTGTGCTGGGTAGACCTTCAATCCTCCAGTATCTCTGTGACTAGCTGGGGCACATCCCTAGATTATTGCGCTGGACCCTTGTGTTCTATGGTCTGTGAGGCTGGCCACGTGTTCCCCTGATGTACTTTGTTGGGTTGCTTTGGAATGCTAGGCTGGACAAAGTTTGTATCCTCCCTGTAGCTAGCAGGGTCACACACCTGGAGCTTGTTGCTGGGGCCTAGAACCTGGCTATGTAGCATTCAGAACCCCCACAACCCAGGTGGCTAGCAGATACACAGCCCTGTGGTGTGTCACTGGACCTTGAGCTTGGCTGGGTCGAGTTTGGAATCTCTGGGACCCAGGCAGCTAGATGGAGCACACTCCCGAGTGTGGCACCACCGGGACCTTGTGTCTGGCTGTGAGGAGTTCAGATCCTTTGGAGCACAGGGCAAACCTGGGTGAGTCCCAGGTGTACAGTGCCAGGGACTTGCTCCTGGCTGGGCGGTTTCACAATCTCTAGGACCTGCTGTGTGGCCTCACCCCTGAACAATGGGGCTCGTGCCTTGTGCTCTAATCGGCAGAGTTCAAGTTCTCTAAGGCTCTATAGCTACACTGGCTGCTCCTTGATGAGCAGCTCTGGGGCTCTGGGCTGGGCTGGGCTCTGTACCTCTGTGTCCTGCGAGGTTGGCCAGGTATTCTCCTGGTGGATTGTACTGAGATGCTAGGCTGGGTAGAGCTCGATCCTCTGTGTAGCTCGTGAGGGCGCACTCCTGGAATGTGTTGCTGGACCCTCTGCTTTACTGGGTAGGGGTAGGAATCTCTGGGAACCAGGCAGCTAGGTGGAGCACACCCTGGAGTGTGGCATCACTAGGACCTCGTGTCTGGCTGGGAGGAGTTCAGAGCCTCTGGAGCCAAGGATGCTTAAATACATCAGTTGAACAAAACAAAATTTTTCTGTAATTTCATTTCTTTGATATAAAAACAGAGGAGTGGGAATGAGAAGTGCCTTTTCTACCCAGTTGTGCAAACTTGGTCAAATTTCTCTGGACCTCAATTTTTTAAAACAATATAACATAGCTGACCTAACTATTAAAATTCATTCTTATTTTAACATTAGTATTGTTATTATTGCTGTTGTTATGTTTGTTAGTTTACTTGTGCACTTTCTACTTGTACAACTACAGTTACAGCAATCACTACAACCTCAGTTGTGTGAGTAGTATCATTCTTGAGTCCCTGCTGTGTATAATAACTTAATTTTCATTATTGTATTTAATATTCAAAATAGCCACTTTAGTAGATATTATTTGTTTTATTTCATAGAGATAAGAATTAAAACTTACAGGGTAAGAAACTTGCCTAAAGTAAATTCACACAGGTAGAATGTGATAGAGCTGGAATTTAAACCTGATATTGAACTTTTCATTTATTATGATAGTTACTTAGGACTCAAGAAAATTACATATGTTACTAGAAATATATATTGTTTATGATTCCAGAATAACAGTATGGTTTCATGAAAGATGTGGAGATCACCAATAAATAAAGAACAATAAATCATTTGTACTGTCTTGCAGAAAAAGCACCAGTATTAACATGCAGGTGAATTTCCTTCTAGTGTTATCTCTATGATATGCATTTGAATGAATACAAAGTTGGAAACTACACACTTGTTGAGGTGTGACATGGCATGGTGGCAAGGTTGGTATGTAGACACTAAACACGAGTTACTATTGAGTTCTTGAATGACTATGGTATGACTGAGAACTAAAATTTTGTTTCTATTATCATTGCTTTGTCTAAGCTTCAAGTATATTAGTAGTTAAACTATTGAGTGATTGTTTCTACAAAAATATAGTTCTTATTTAAGGCATTTGGACTCTTATATATGCTGGCAATTATTTCCTCTAAGGATCACAGTTAGGTAACTTTAATTTAGTGGGGATATATCCCATGTGTTATGGCTTATGTCTAGGTGCCTCTCATGCAGTCATGAAGGTGACTGAATCTAGTGTCTGTGATTGGTTCATTGTCTACTGCTGGAATTGGCAGTGTGAGTGCTGCACCTGCCCAGGGGTGGAGCCAGCATACTATATAAGGGAGGGAAGAAGGTGTGTTTTTACTCTTTTGCTCTTTCTCTCTCGCTGTTTGTGGCTGCCATGAATGGCTGTCCCTCAGCCATGCCACCCTGCCTTGGAACCAGCTGAGTATGGACTGAAACCTCCAAAAACAGTAAGATAAATAAACCTTTCCTTCCCTAATTTTGGATGTCAGGTATTTTGTCTCAGCAATGAGAAAAAAGTAACCAAGACACTTTGTAAGATGGCATAATAAGTATTGAGAGGAGAAATGAATTTCAGTATTTGATCAGATTTCTTCAATTAAGGAAAAATGTATTTCTAGAGTTTAGTTCAAACCTAATCCTTGAAAAAAATTCAAGTTTTGAAATTAGATTAACTAGATTATAGTTGAATATTAGATTAAGTTGACCAAAATTGACTGATTTATTATGTCCTTATACAGAAGCGTGACATAGGTTTCACTAAATAAACCTTAACAGAGTCTAGGGAGTAGCGTGAGCCTGAAAAGGTTGAAGTGATTAATTCCATTTCACATGTTTGAGAATTCATACATTCAGGACTAAAGCTTAGTAAAACAAAGGAGTAAGCATTCATTCACCCATTACTTTTGCCCCTGTGTTATGACCTTAGTATATGTTATTGTTTTATGCTCTCATTGACTCTGGAAGATAAAGGTAGTGTCTCTCTTATAGTGATGAGAAAAAGTAGGTAAAATAATAGGTCCAAAGCTGTAAACATTTAGTAAGTAGCAGTGCTTGGTTTTGAATATTTGTCTAGGTGATTCCAGAGTCTGTATTCTTTTAGCAAAACCACACTTCTGAGAATGTCTGGCCCCCAGAACAGGTCTCTTGCCAGTAGTGTCCTTTACTAGGCATGCTGTATCAGTCTATGTACTATAAGAAGAGCAGAATCATTATCAGTGTTTGAGGTATGTTAGTCACCTTTCCATTACTGTAACAGACACCTGAGATAGATCAATTTATAGAGAGAGAAGGATTATTTAATCTCACAGTTTTTCAGTGTTTCAGCCTGTGACTGATTAGTCCTGCTGATTTGGACCTGTAGATGCACAACAGTGGAGCAAAGTCATACAGCTCATGACTAGAATGTAAAAAGAAGAGAGAAAGGTGCATAATTCCATTATTGCCTTCAAAGACACACCCCAGTCGCCTAAGACTTCTCACTAAGCCTCATATAAAAATTTTACCACCTCCCAATAGTGATAAATTTCAGACTAAGCCTTTAACAGGTAGACCATGGGAATTATTCTAGATTCATAACATTCCACCCCTGTCTCCCAAAGGTACTGTACTTGTACCATTCATAATGCAAAATGCATTTAACCCATCTCTAAGGATCTCCAAAGTCTTAACTGTTTCAGCACTGCTAAAAAGTTCAATCTAAAGGTTCCTCAGAGACTCTAGTCTAATTTGGTGATAAACCCCTGTAAAAATAAAAAACTTACATACTTCCAAGATACAATGGTACTGTGTAAGTATTTCATTCATAAAGGGAAGAACATGAAAATAGCAAGGATTAATCAAAGCAAAATAAATACTCAGCAAGGAAAATATTAAATCCTAAGGCTTCATGTCCTGTCTGGGGTACACACTTGTGGAATGTGGCTTCTCAAGGACTTGGGAAGCCCTATTACTACAGCCTTCCTGGCCACAACTTACACGGTCGCTCCCTCAGGCTAGCTTTTCATACTGCCTTCAACTTACCTTCACAAACACTCCATGTTCTGGCATCTCTCATTTCCAAGGGGCTCCATTGAAGCTTCAGTCTCACTTTCACTGTTCTATGTAATACTCTGTCAGTAACTACTTAAAAGGAATTTGGTTCTGCAACTCAGTAGTTGGCCTATTAGGCTTCCCTTTGAAATCTTAATGTAAATCTTCATGACCTCTTAATTCTGACATTCTGCATGCATGCAAAGCCAGTGTCACACGTACAGTGCCAAATTCTGTTGCTTGTGCAAGCTTTCCCAGGGACTGTTCAAAACATTTTCAGGAAGCTTTGAATGTTTGCAGGCATTTTGGGTGCACAGGGTACCTTGGGACTCTTTCCTTAAAAGATCACCTGGAAAGTCTTTGAAATAAATTGAATTTCTACTGGGAGCCTGTGATAACTATGGCCTTACTAATTTCTGAGATTCTCTCCAGATAGCTTTCCTTTTGTCCTTGCATGAAGTGCTTGGTTTCTTTTTGATGGTGGTAATCTCTTTAGCAACTACAACCTCTTTGGCTGTAGCTTTAAAAATGTTCATTATTTTTGGTCACACTGCAAGTTTTCCAAATACATTTGCTTTAGTCCTTTCTGTTTTTGATTGTAATGAAAATTTGGCTAAAAGCATCCCATTAAATCCATACGTACTGCTTGAATGCTTTGCTGCCTTGATATTTGACTTTGCCAGATAAACCTGCCCTTCATCTTTAAGCTTAGCCGCCCACAAATTCTCATAGCATGGACAAAATTTATCTGAATTCTTTGCCATAGTGTAACAAGGCAGGTCTGTTAGTCCAGTTACCAAACTCCTCATTCCCATTTGAAACTACATCAGCCACCACTTTACTATACTCTGGTCTTTTGAGTCTTCATTAGATTCATGCATTAAGCTGTGCTCACAGCATTTTAGATTTTCTCTAGCTTCTCTGAACTTTCTGAACTCCTACAAGTAGATCCCAAAGTTTTTTCCACATCATGAGATATAGTATCAGCAGACTCCACTTCTTGGCATAGTATTCTGTGTTAGTCAGTCTGTTATTTTAACAAATATGTGAGATAGATCGACTTATGAAGACAAGATGTTATTATTTTTTCTTATAGCACTGGAGGTTCTTATAGCTCTGGAGATCCATGACTGATTGGTCATATTGCTTTGTTTTGGGCCTGTGGCAGCTGTCATGCTTAGAACATGTAGTAGAGCAAAGCTATTTGGCTCATAGCTAAGACATGTGAAAGAGAGAGAGAGAGAGAGAGACAGAGACACAGAGAGACAGAGAGACAGAGATACAGATACAGAGACACAAAGACAGAGAGAGAGACAGAAACAGAGAGGAAGGAGGAGGAGCGGAGAGAGGCAAGCAAGAACCACTTTATCCCTCTCAAGGGCGTGCCACCAGTGCTCTAAGATGGTGGTGGCAAAACCTATGGCGTGTGTGCCACAGTGGGCTGTTTCTAGCGTTAAAAGTTATAAAAGGTTTATCATGACTGCTGTGAGATCTGGCACTTGGCCATATGTTTTAATGTTCCCACCACATTTTAATAGCATGAAACTTGGAACTAACCTTTTAACAAATGAACTTTTGGTGGATATTTAAGACCTAATCATTAGTAAGGTTAAGGGATTTGTTAGTGTAATTATATCTTACATAACCTTTAAAAGATTTGGGGAAATGGCAGAAAGGGCAGTTGGAGGAACAGAGGATCACTAGCCCATTAGTCAAGACATCAGTGTAAAGTAGCAGAGTGGATGTTAATGGAGAGATTTATAGACAACTGTTGCCTTTTTGTAACTACTGATTCTGTGGGTCTATAGTCAAACATCTTGCAGCAAGTCTGAAATCTCTCTCTCTAGTCAGCACGGCCAGCAGTCAGGAAAAGATCGCAATTTAAAGTGGGGGACTGGGTGGACAAGCTGGGAACCTGTATAATCTTTGTATCTGTCTGTCACACATACAACTAAGCAAACATCTTCACAAAGTAATTGTTGCTGTTTTAATTTTACCTTCCCAATTACATGCAAGTTCCTATTTGACCAATTTTAACCCATAACCTTACAAGAAAAGTCATCTGAGAAATGGTGCCTGGCTTAACTATATTCTCCACAACTTCCAGTTAGCCATTTCTGGAAGCTATTATGCTCCAGAGGGAAGTATATGCAACCAGTTATCCCAAAGAAACAGAATTTTCTGCACGGATGGAAGTGTTCTATATCTATGCTGTTTAATATAACAGCTAGTAACCATATGTGCTTATTACATTTTCAATTGCAGCTAGTGTGACTGATGATTGAATTCTATTTAAATTTAAATAGCCACAGTGCCTAGTGACTACTGTTTGGGAGAAGCAGATATGTAGAATCTGTCACTTCATCACCTCGGCACACTGCAGCAATATCATACGTTGAAATCAACTTAAATCTACAATTGCCAGTGCTAGTTTATCTATTGTGTGTGTTAGTAAATACTGAATGACTCTCTGTTGAATTTATCTCTGTGTCTTCCAGTATTCTCTCTCTTGATTGATAGAACCAGTATTCACCTATTTCCCCAAATTCATAACCCAAGGATTATCCTTCATTCTTTCAACCCTACATTTAATAATCAGATCTTATGCATATTATCTTCCAAACATCTCCCAAATGTTTCCTTTCTCTCCACATTACCATTGCTTAGTGGTCCATCTTTCTGGATTGCTGTGCCAGCATTCTATGTGGTTTCCCTAACTGCAATCTCATCCTTTTCAACTCATGCTCTGTACAATAGCCAGCAAGGTCTTTCTAAAGTCAATAATATTAATGCCACTTAACTCCTTTAATATTTTCTCACTGACTACAGAGTGAAGTCCAAATTCTTACTGTAGCCTGAGAGGCTTTCTTAATTCTTGCCTCTGTCTTCTTCCCCATTTTAATCTCTGATCTCTTGCTCCAATTATATCCTGTAATTCTGCCCCCCTGTTTTCCGTTTCCAAACAGTAGTAGAGTCTTTGCTACCTTCACAAATTTGCACATTGCTCAACAGTGAATGCCCTGCCTTTTTCTTCTCTAGTACTCTGTTTTTCAAAATTCTGTCCACCTGTGTTCATTCTTTAATGCAGCTCAGCACATTTTCTCTTGAAGCCTTCCTTTACACCAGAAACCAGTTTTGGGGCCATTTGTTGCTCTATTGTACTCTGTGATTCTCTCTTTTCCCATTTCTATGGACTCGTTAAATCCTGAGTCCTGAGTCAAGTAATGAATCTAGCATATGACTGTGCAGTAAGTGAAAGGTTTAAGCTTCTGTTATGGGCAATTTGATATGTCAAGATAGTTGCCAGTGGACCAAATTACACAAGGGACAGGTATCATTATAGGATAACAGAATTTTAGAACTTAAAATAGGCAGCTTAGAAGTTATGGTACAGAGAACATAGATTTTGGGTATCTAATCCTAGCTCTGCTACTTTCTGGATAATGTATCTTGGGCAAGTTATCAGACTTTTATTTACTTCAATTTTCTTATCTGTAACAAGGGAAAATGTTGTGAGAGACAATGAAAGTATTTAAAACACCTAGAATAGGTACATATAAATTTAATACGCAGTTTTGTTCCTTAGATATTTTTAGTATGTTTCCTTTATTGTTAGTGAAGTTTTTCAGAAATATTGCAATTTGCCACCTTTAAGATATGTTGTGAATACAATTATAATCTCAGTATAATTGATCATTTTCTATTCTGACGAACGCAGGGCTGAGTCCTTCATTTCCTTCTATCAGAGAAGTATAAAGCTAAGGGTGCTTAAAGATTTTAAAGACTGAATAGCATGTGACAGATCTTCAGGGACCTCAAAGACCTTCTGAGTACAAAGTTAAATGATAACTGAATCGTTTTAGCTTCATGAACATAACTATCTATGGTGACAGTCACTGTTCTGTGTCTCTGACCACTTCTAACTTTAGAATTATTTGTTTAATTTCATAAACCGTTCAGAAATAAGTTGAATTTATCAGAGAGAAACACTCAAAATGTATTTAGATGGGTCCATAGAAACAGCATTCAGGGAGAAATCCTGGAATTTTTTTGGTTATTCAGTGAATGACCATAGTTCCGTTTGCTTTGGCTGCTACCTGCGCTTGGGATTTCTATGATTATCAGAACCCTCAATTGGATCATACTTTTATGCAAGTCAGGCTAGTGAAATATTAAAAACTGCATAATTCATTTCTCCTCAGAAATATAAGCCATGACTTCTGTTGTCACAGTTAATCTGATTTCCTGGTCATAGGAAACCTTAAAAGGGTCTTGCAAGGACACAGATTACAAAGTTTTCCCTTCTTCCTCACTGTTTATTGGTTCTGTAATCAGGAGTGCAGATTTTTTTCATAAGTCATGCTGTCTGTCATGATATTTGTCAATGACTATAAGTTAAAACATTTTATTGAGCGCTCAGAAACATTTTAATAAGTGATATCAGGGAGCTGGGTTAGTCGGGGTATAAGAAAGAACTTAAGAGGATAGGCAGTGTTTGACTAAAAATAAGAAATCAAAATTTTAATTCTAACTCTTATTCTTTATCAACTGAATTATTTGACTTACACAAGCCTCAGCTTCTGCATCTATAGAATGAGAATAATAGTATTTGTTTGCAAGATTGTGATGGTCTGATAGTAGATAATTAGTCAGCTAGGTGAATATAAGATGAATGATTTGCAGACTGGTAGGTGGATCTGAGGCCTGTTTTATCTGTTAATTTCTTGTTTCCCCTTACCCAAATTATTTTTTTTTCAGCCTCTACCCTCTCACACATAAAAAGAAATCTCATGGCATATAATTTCCCTTCAGGCTAGTACTTCTGTGATGACCACTTTCCTTCTTGCTCTCAGCTAAGGAAAGGGATAACAGCCATACGATTCTGCTTTCCAAGAGGTTCTTAGTGCTTCCAAGTTAGACTTCAATTAAGTCAATTCTAGTTACATGTTTTAATTCCTTACAATGTCATCTCTTCATTCTTAACATTTCTTCTCTATTATCTTAGTTACTTTTCTAATTGCTGAGACATAATGTCCAACTCCCAAAATTAAAGGAGAAAAGATTTATTTTGCCTTACAGTTTTTACAGGTTTCAATCCATAGCTGGCTGGCTCCAAGGCAGGTGGCATGGCATAGAGGTATGGCAGAGGAAAAACAGTTGATAGCAGACACAGAACGTAGCAAAGTAGTGAAGCAGCTTGTTTCTGTTCCTTTATATTCCATTCAGGCTACCTGTCTTTTGGGTGGTGTCACCTACACCCATGGTGGAGTGCTTTTAATCCGTTTGTCACATCCTTACTCCCAGAATCACATCCTTAATCCCAGCATCATATACCCTAATGCAGCCACCTTCAAAAGTTCCCACCTGGGACCACTTGAGGCTTTGGAGAACATCTAGATACAAACCATAACATGTATGTAAACTTTGACCTCCTAGTTTTCTTGCTCTAAACATTTTTCAGATCAGACATGACTTCATCTCAAAAGGTATTTCTGAAACATTTGATATATTCATATTTCAAGTCCTAGGAACCTGGACTAGACTTCAGATCCAGGAGGTGTTTCAGTCATTTTGTATAACTTCCTTGCTTCTTACCCATGATTTCTTCTGCAATATTCCTGACAGAGGGCATTCAACTCATGCTTGAATGCATCAAGTGATGAGCTGCTTACTCAGTAGGGCACCTAGATTGTTCCACATAGCTTAAATTTTGTTACTAAAAAATATGCCAGTGGAATACTACCATTCTAGATACTATGTATTATGAGTATATGATCCATAAACCTGCCATGTTTGGAGATTTTTGGCATTTTGTGACTCATACTTAGGAGATGTAGAATATTTAATCAAGAATCCTATGATAATGCAATGAAAATATTGACTACTGATATTTACTACTGTAAGATCTTAGTTGGGTCTATTTATGTCTCTGCCTCTTTTTAATTATAAGATAGATATAAGAATAGTCAACCTGTTTTCTTTTAGGCTATTGGAAGAATGAGATAAGGATACATAAATATTTTTTTTAAAGTGTTAGAGTGGGCTCAGCAAATCAAGGTCTCCAAGCCAGCTACCTATTTTTTAAGTAAAAAAAAATTATTAAGTTTATTGGTATAGTTTAGATAAACATAATGATCATACTCATCATAGGGATGGGATTTTGTGCCTGTATATGATATATCTTGATTCCTGTTTTCATCTCCAATCCTCTCCCCTCCCTTCAACCTCTTTTTCCCTTCTTATTTACAAAGCTTTGTTTCCATTTTATCCTTCTTTTATCATCATGTTTCTTTTCCCCTTCTTCCTTTTCCCCTCCCTCCCTGGGTCCTATTTATTTTGAACAATTTCTTCCTATTTTGCAGTACCTATTATACACTTTGATCTTTAGTAACACTTTTGGTTTCTCACACCAGAGAAACAATGCAATATGTACACAGGTGTATCCAGTTTATTTCACTTAAATGTATGGTCTCAAGGTGCATTCATTTACCTAAAAATGCCTCAAATTTATCCTTCTGTATGGCTGAGTAGTACTCCACTGCATTAAAAAAATCAAATCTTGTTATCCATTCTTTGGTTGATGAGCATTTGGGCTGTTTTCAAGATTTAGCTGTTACAAGCTGTGCTGCTATAAACATGGGTGCACATATATCACATGTTTTTAATTCTTCTGGGAAGGTAGCCAGAAGGGGACTAGCTCGGTCAAATGGGACATCTAATCCTAGTTTTTTGAGTAATCTCCACAGTGGTTGCCCCTGTCTACACTTCCACCAACAGTGGAAAAGGGTTTTTTCCCCCACAGCCTCTCCAGCATTTGTTATTGATGCATTTCTTGATAATATCCATTCTTTCTACAGTGAGATGGAGTCAGCATTGTTTTAATTTTCATCTCTCAAATAAGTTAAATATTTTTTAACACAGACATGCTTATTATGTACATATATGTATGTATAAATCTGGTTGCTTTCATGCGCCTCATCTTAATTTATTACAACAGAAAGTATGTAGTCTACAAAAAAGTAAAAATCTAAACTATTTAGCACTTGACTCTATACAAAAAAAGTTTGTCTATTTCTGTACTACACAAATATATACTCATTTTTAGAGTTGTTTGGAGGATGATTTTAGGAAAAGGAGTAGGATAAAGATATTGAAGTATAGTAATAGAAAGGAATCTGATTAACTCACTATCACACATTAATTGAGAACCTGAAATTGTCGAATACTGTTCTCTGTGTTTTATATGTTATTACCTTGTTTAATTTTTGTAACATGCATTGGGTATTTTATTAAATCCATGTCACAAATGAACTGAGCCTTAATAAGTTGACTGAGGCTATAATGACAGAGACAGAATAAATGGATATCTTATTCTAGAAATCCATGTTTTTTTATGATGCCACTTTACCTCTTATAATTTATTTATTTTTTATTTTAAAGAGTGTATAACCAAATAAAACCAATCAAAACAAGCCTGTGTAAGAGATACAGGACTTCTAAACATTATGAAATCAACAGTAGTTACCGTAATGCCTTTTGATGTCTTCAAAATAGCTGCAGATAACTTTGGACATAGTATAAGTCAAACAGAACATCATAGACTATAAACAATAAAAAGAAAACAATGAATGTGATAAAGGATTTCAAAACAAGCCAATAGTAAATCCCAAATTGCAACCATAATATATCATGCTATCCTTGAAATAGCTTCTCCTGCCATGGGATTTAACATAATCAAACAAAACCAAAGAGAATAAAACCCAAGAAAACAATGGAACCAACATAGCACCTCAAAACAAGACCATAGGGAATCAACAATGGGTGCATCCCTCAGAAAGAGACCCCCCCAGATGACACACTGCTTAGTGACGTTCTCTGAACCTATGATCAGACCACTGGCCCTAAACTTGCAATGTTAGTGAAACACCAAAGCCCCACAGACATCCAATTGCATTTCACCTCGATAGATATCATCACAACCTGTGTTTCTTCAGACAAGCCAGTCACTTATGGGGGGCAGGGATGGTACTTCTTGCTTGCCAGTCCATGCACCAGAAGGGGATGGGGTCAGGCTGTCCCCTCTGCTGGTGGCAGCCTACGTATGGTGTTGATTCATAGGAAGAGCTTGCTTTTTGGTGAATCCTTGTTCTCACCCCCAGCAGTCCACAAATGGCGCTGACTCATGGGGAGAGGCTTGGGTAATTGTTCCCAGTCCATTGGAGGCCCACTTATGGCATTGATTCTCAGACTGGGCTTATTTGCTTCTGCGGCCATTGTTTTCTCTAACCCCGGTCTACGAATGGCACTGACTCACGGGGACATGCTCGGGTCTAGTTATTCCCAGTTCGCTGGAGGCTACCTCTTATAATTTAAAGTATTATGGTTCTTACCAGATAGAGCCTCTAAAGAAAATATTAAAGAGCTGAAAAATTGCACATGATTAACTGAATAATGGGTACAAGAGTCTAGCATGCATTATAAATGCATTCTTATTAGGAGGGAGCTCAAATATATCAGAGGAATTAGTGTTTTGAAAACAGAAACAATAGCAAAAACAGACTGATAAAGTTTGATAGTAAAGATTACTGAATTTTTGAATATTTTGACATTATCACTACATTTTTGTCAGCACACACCAGCCTTTTTCAGCTTAGGTACCTATTACTTCAGTGCTTAAAAACGCAATAGAATCATATCTGTGAAAAGAGTAGATGAAAGGAGTCTATAAGCTGACAGCCTAATTCTTCCTCCAGTCTGTGTTTTTAAAAACTCATCTAGCATTAACTGTAAAGTAGTCAAAACTTTAATAAGTAGGCTGGGCTATTTTGTTAAAAATGAGTCATAAGGGAAATAATATCAAGAGCTTCTTTCAGAAAAAGCATGAAGTTTATTTTAGTATCAAGTTCTAAAAAAGGGAATGATGTAAAGTATTCCTTGCTTTTTAATACATAAGTCATATGGAATTTTTTCATACAGGTATAATTTGTAGCATTCAGAGCCGAAAAGAGCCCTAAAGATACATATATTTAACCTCTTTAATTATTTGCCTAACATCACATAGCTTGTATGTAGCAGAATAACAACATGAAAACTGACTCTTTGGTCATTGATTTATTTGTTTATTCATTCCTTTATCTAACATTTATTAAGGCTTTGCTATATTGAATACATTAAATTAATGTCTTGCATCTGCATTATTTTATTTAATTTTCATGGGGTTGATATTTCCTTCATTGTTTTAAACTGAGAAATTAAAAGTAGTTTAAAACCATGGCTGATTGCTGGCTTTGTTATGAATCAAATACTTAGAAAAATTATGAAGTCAATTTGTGACTCCCTTATACAATTTTAAAATCAGGAGCAACAGTACTAAGCTGTGTTCTAACTCTAAAATGAAAGTTTTCATGGACTTTTTACCTGAGCATATACAAAACTTCAATTTGAGGTCATTGTCAAAAGCTGGAAGAGGTCATATTTAAAGTGGACAGATACATGTGTATTTTGTTTTACTTTATTTTACGATGTTTCCCCCATCAATAGAACAGAGATATGTTTTATATTTTCTTTTATATTGTTTCCTTAACCAAAATCAATGTCATTAGTTGAGCATGGTGATGCATGCCTGTATGCCCAGCACTCAGGATGCTGATGCTTGAGGATCAGCACAAATTTAAGGCCAGCCTGGGCTACATAGTGAGTTAAAGGCCTGTCTGAACTGCATAGGGAGACCCTGTCTCAAAAACAAACAAACAGGGCTAGGTTTAGCTCAGTGGCACAAGTCCCTGCTTGGCAACTGCAAGGTTGTGAGTTCAATCCCCGGTACAAAAAAAAAAAAAAAAAAAAGGAAGAAAAAACCCCAAAAACAATTTCATTGAAAAAAATCAACACTAATTCTCTCATGGATAATTCAATTTTGGCCTATTTCTTTCCAATTTTCTCCTTATGAGTGAAATTTAAAATGATTAAAACCACAGAAATGCAAGATTATATGTCTCTTTGTATTGTTTAACTTCACAATATCATATGATCTTCTAATTTTGTATGATCTTCCCATGTTGATACACACTGTAGTCCATGAATAATCCTTGCAATTACAATTGAAATTGTCAATGACTACACAGGAGCGTAAGTACATTATTATCTACCTCATTCTCTTTTTTGAACACACATAAACACACACACACACACACACCAGTATGTGCATTTATTTTTAACCTAATGCAACTAGTGAACATATTCTAACATTTGATATTTTTTGTTTCCTTAATATTTACTTAAGTAATATATATTATTTACTTCAAGTATTATTTAATTAAGAAGTAATATGGGAAATAGTAAGATTGTAGGATGTGAACATTATTATTAATTGTATTTATCTCTATATTAGTATTAAATCATTATATAATTTACAATGTCTACAAAGGAAAAAAGGAATCATCTTACCACAGCATTTACCACATTGAGTGCTATTATGTTTTTGATAATTTTTTTTAATGTCATAAGTAGTTAGATGTTTTAGATACCTGGCATGTAAGTAGTAAAACTGATATTTTTTAACCTGACTACAAAGGTTTAACTCTTATTTTGACTTAAATAGAGAATTACCAGTTCCATCGTGTTGGAACTTTATCCATAAATTTAGGCCACAGAATATCAACAATTATAGATCCTTTGCCATGAGTGATGATGACAAAATGAAAGAACTTCACGTCAATATTGTCTACAATATTTATGGCTTCTCTTTCTATAGATTCTTTCATATTAAGGCTAAAAATAATTTAAGTTAGAAAATAGTGCAAAGGATATAAAGAAGTTTGATTAAAGACTCCTTCAAATGTTACTGTATCTTTTTAATATATAACCTCCTTTAATATTACAACCAATAATTAATATAAATCTAAATTAAAAAACAATAAAGAATCTAACCATGAAAATTCTCATTAAATACAGCTTTAATATGTTTCACTTTATTTCATTTAGAAATATTTCATACAGACTTACATTTTGCAATAAATAACAGGAATTCTTTTAGATACATCTTAAAATTTCGAACTCCTTTGTTATAAAAAATATAATAAAGGACTTTAGCCATTCACACAATAAACCTGTACTAACTTCTTTTTTATTATTGTGATAAAAAAGGACACATAATTTAAAATTTATCATCTTAACCATTTTTAAGTAAACTGTACAATAGTGTTACCTATGAGTTCATTTTTGTGAAACAGATCTCCAGTATGTTTTCTTAAAAAACTAAAACTTCCTAACAATTTAACAACTCTTCTTCTCCTCCCACTAATCCTCAGCACCTGCCATTTTACCTTCTAAGAGCTTGACTGTTAGATACTTCATTTAATTGGGCTCAGGCAGTACTTTTCTTTTTGTAAATTGATTATTTCATTTAACATAATGTCCTCCAGGTTTATCCAGTTTTAACATATGCCAGTATACAAGGATTTCCCTTTTTAAAATCCTGAAAAATATTTCACTGAATGTATATACCTCTGTTTTTACCATCTAGTTATCTATCAATGGACATTAAGGCTATTTCTGCAAGTTGTGTATTTTGAACAATAATAATAATAATAAAGGCTTAGTTTGAAAAACAAAGTTTATAGTTAGAGTGGTTTATAATAAATACATAAACACGCACACAGACATGCACACTGTTCACAATGTAAAATGCCTCACAATTTTAATGCCACAGTATTATCACATTTTCTTTATCCATGCATCTGTTCATGGACATATACACTGCTGTGTGGAAGGCTTGAGTATTTCATTGACAATGAACTTTAACTTTTTTGTAGGAGATATGTGCTGATGATGAAGAAAAACATGCTACTATGTTATCCCAAGACATACTGCCAAAAACAAAAACAAATATGGGTTCACACTCTGACATGCTGGATTAAATAAAATAGTCCATGCTATTAAGAAATCACCCATATAACTGGGAAGCTAAAATACATGTATTTTTTTTCCAGAAGTAGATTACAAATAGGGATTAATGGAGAATCAGGGAAGATATCATGGAAGCACTGACCTATTTTGTCTAAGTCTTTAAAATACAAATTCAGATGGTGGAGAAGCCCACGATTACACATACCCTTGCATTTAGGTCTCTGATAATTTCACATCACACTAGAGTACAAGAAACTGCACTTATGCAGCCTCATTAGGCCTAAGACTGAAGCCTTACTCATAGATTTCACTCATTTTCCATTTGGGAGATATGTATGGGAAGTGGTAGTCATGATGATGTGTTGTTCATACCTTCCTCCAAGAAAACTTTCTCAAAAAAATTAAAAATAAAACTGCCATACTGTAATATCTGGGAGGACTACACATCATGCCATGCTGTGCTACACTGTAGCATCCAAGGCTGGACAGGAAGCCATTGTTCTGTTGGAACAATCAGCTCCCAGCAACCCTAAACTCAGTAATATAGGGGAATGAAACTCCCAAACTTCTAGATGTCTGGTATGAGTTTGTGTTCTCTAAAATCAAAGAATGAATTTTAGGAACAAGAGAGGTCAAGAGCAGGATATATTTATTGAGAGAAAGAAAGTTTCTGTCTGGGAGAGAGAAAGAAGGGGTCCTGAGTGGGTTGCCAAAGACTCTGTCTTTTCTGAGAACTTTTGTAGAGCAAAACCACGAGGTGAGACAGGGACAAGATGGGGAAAATGTGGGAACTGGTAAGGCAGGTGGGCATGAGGTGGGACAGAACTGTGGTCAACCAGTAAGATTAATTATTCAGGTAAAATTGACCAAATTGGGGACAAATGGGGAAGTGAGTCATGTAATAAGCAGTCATGAAAACAGAATAGGAACTTTGCTGGTAAAGGGTTGGATTACTGCCTCCTTCTGGCTTTCTCAAGCTGATTGATACCTGGCGTTTAAATTTAAGGTGTGGTTGCATTTGTTTTAGATTATCAGTCCCTGGTGTTTAAATTTAACATGTGGTTGCATTTGTTTTATCTCTTGTTTTGAGATCTGGCCCACAGTGTGAGGTGTCTGTCTTCTCCAAGGTCACAAGGTATCTGGTCCTTTGCACTAGCTCCCTGGAGGGTTTAGCCCTGTCTGACTGCCTATAATATTTCTATCTAACTCAGCTGCCTATAATACTACCTCATACAGTTGAGTGGGCCAAAATGGTCCACATTCTTGCGTTCAGCAAGGAAAGAGTTGCTAAGTATACACCTCATAATATGTAGTAAGTTTATTGAAGGTCATGGGGCAGCAGTTGGAATGGCCAGAAGAACAAAATGGGCAAAAAGGGCCTTTGTAACACAGGTTCCCATTATATATAGGGTCAGACATCCATTGGTGCTAGGTGCCTCCCACTATCTCTCTTTTCTGATGTCTGCAACTTGTGTGACCTCCTAAATTTAAGCCTGAATAATCATTAGGGTGATCTTGTGTTTATGGTTGAATGGAGAGAAGGGAGGTGGCTTACACAACTGCCCTGTTTTAAGATCATGGAAGCATGGATAGCTGTCAGGGTGGTGTAATGTTTTACGAAGGGAAGGGAGTGACTTAGTTCCTTTGTTTCTAACTGTACTATACCTACAGTGCCCTCTATCCCTACAGTATGATCCAGCAATCCTACTTCTGGGTATATATTCAAAGAAAATGAAATCATTATATTAAAGAGAAGTTTTCACTCCATTGTTTGTTGCAACGTTATTAACAGTACCTGAGAATTTAAAATTAAGTTTCCACCAACTGATGAATAAAGAAAATATGATACACATGCACAGTGAATTATTGTTCATCCATCAAAAAATGAAATTCTTTCAGTTGTGCCAGCATTGTTAGAGTTGGAGTGTTACAAGAAAATTCCCAAGCGAAGCCAAACCAAACCAAACTGAAAGGAAGACTCTGCATGGAGACAAGAAGGAAGCATTTAATCTTTGCACCAGCAGACTGTTGGATCTTCATACCAGTAGACTGTTGTGGGATAATTCCTCAAAGGCAACAGCATTGAATTTGGAGAGAATTTAGTTTATATAGAATTAAGAAGTGAGAGGTACAAAGCAAATGACAAGACATTACGTAATTGGTTACATGCATCAAGTCATATATTGACAGGCAGGCTAGTCTTGAACAGATTTGTTGAAACAAAGGAATTGTTTATCATAATATAGAAACACTCTGAGAACAAGGGGAGGGGGACCTTACAGAGTGCACATAGTTAAAATTGTCCTTGAATTAGCCCAGGGTGCATTAAGGTATAGACAATTACTCTGATTCAGTGCTCATCAGAGATAATGTAGCTGGGCTTCAGACACTGTCAAGGTAAATCAAATTCAGCACAAACAGCAGAACAGAAATTTGCTTTGTCATTTTATAAAGTCTCATGCCTATGTTTTGTTAGATCTACAAGTCTCTTGTTCCAGATTGATTTTGGCATCAGGATGTATGTCCCTCCCTTTCTTCTAATTACCTTTGTTTTTAGTTGATTTTCTCTGACAACATCAGACAGTGTTCTAATTTCTGGATATATAGCATGAATACCATGAGCAATGTTCTTGCTCTCATGCAATTTATATATTACCACGACAGTTAAAAATCCGATATCTTCTTGAAGGGGATTCAACATTGCTGAATAAATGAGGAGCCACATTGGAGTTACTCAGAGAAAATCAACTAAAAACAAAGCAGCCCACAGAGCTGCCTATAGGACCTCTGCTTATGCTCAGAGCAGGAACTGTTGTTCTTGGAAGTTCTCAAAAAAAATTGATGGACTGCAATATCATGGCAAACTCAAGCCATGCAGTATAGATTTGGGATATAAGGTCCCTCACCTGTTTTGCCTTTCTTCAAACAGAGGATGTTGTAGCCTAGTAGCAAATTTCACTGGCATACACAGGGGCAAATTACCAGGAAGCTGCTTCCTCCCTGATGGGGCACTGTTAATTTTTCCTTTCTTTGTCTTGCATCATAGTGGCTAACTAGAACACCTAGCGATAGCAAAATTAGGGACTGCAGTGGTGGTAGTGAAGGTGGCGAGTGGAATAGCACTACCCTTAACTTCCCTGCTCCCAGTGTCATGAAAAGAAGAGGGACACAGGACTTAAGCAGCCTTGGGTTGAGGCAGAGCAGCAAATGAGAAGTCAGCACTTTACTCACCCTGCTCCCAATGGCACAAGAGATCAGAGAAGTGGACCCTGAACCGCCTTTGTGTATCTCTGCTGCAAGGGCAGGAGCAGTGTGTCTGCCGACAACATTCCCGTCACCCTACTCCCAGCAGCATTTGAAAGATGAAAGAGACATGCCAAGGGAATGGAACAGAGGAGGCTATGCAAGTGCTGGGGGGTCCAACTTTACATGGGACTTGGAGAAGCCTTGAGCTGTCACTGTCTGAGGGCACCACAGCAACTGAGAGAGGGACACAGAGACAAACAGGGTAAGGAGACATGGATGGCCAGAAAGTTGCTGGCTGAAGACTGGCCCCAGCCCCAATATCCACATATCAAGATTAGCCCCACATCTGGCACTAATCCTACTGCAGATTAAGTGGACTTCCCCAGCAAAAATTTTGGCCCTAATTTGGACACTACCACAAAACCATGGATACCAGAGAATTTTATTGTTTGTTTTGTTTTCCGTGTGTGTGTGTGTGTGTGTGTGTGTGTGTGTTTAGGTTCTTACATTCATTGTCTGTTTTGGTTGATTTTTTCCCTCTCCCTTTCCTCAACTGCCTTTCTTGATTTTTTTATATTCTCATGTGAGTGAACATTTTCTCTA
Organism: Dasyprocta punctata; assembly: GCA_004363535.1. Classification (NCBI taxonomy): domain Eukaryota; kingdom Metazoa; phylum Chordata; class Mammalia; order Rodentia; family Dasyproctidae; genus Dasyprocta; species Dasyprocta punctata. The sequence continues at coordinate 52,699 of RJWM01002645.1, forward strand.
GTCTTTCTGATTTGTTCGATATTCATTTGCTTTATTCTTCATTCGTGCTCTCCCATCCCTTCTACAGTCTCCCAAAGCCTGGGTGATCACCCTTTGTCCTTCATCCTTGTTTCTACTCTATTTCTCTTCACTTATCTCTATTCTTTCCACCATCCCTCTTAATATGCCCTCCACAGGGTAAAATCCGTCTACTAAGGGGAAACTCCCCACATGCAAGATCCCAGTTTAACTGGATTTTGTTATATAACTATTTATCTTGCTTCCATTATTAAATGTACCAAATTAATAGTTACCACAGTTTGTTAATTTTTAGACTGTATTTGATGCTGTTGTTATTGCTGATTGTACTACTTTAGCCAAGGTATCATGCCAGTTGTAATCAGTTGTTTCCCCTTGTATGAAAACATTGTTATTATCTGGGGTCATAATCATCACTATAGTCCAGTATCAAAGGATTGGTGCTTGGCAAAATGAATAGCAACTTCTCATCCTTAATAAATTGGGAAGGTAGCACTTTGAGAGACACAAAGGCCAAGAGTTAGCTATACCTAGAAGAGATCTCTGAGGAACAGACATTTCCTAGAGAAACTCAATAGCTAGTGATAAAGCTACATGCCATAAGAAATTTATGAGCATCAACATAGAAAACAAATTAAAATTAAAAAAATAGATGATAAGACACAGAAACAAAATGCAACCCCAGACTCCATACACCAGAGGACAAGGAGGTAGAGAAAATCAGAAGCCACTCAACTGAATTTTCTGAAACCAGATGAATGAGGCTATACAGAAAATCAGATCAGAAATAATCTCTCAGGTAAAAAAAAATATGATGATCATAATGAAGGACTGGCTCAGTGAATATAAAGTAGAAACTGACAAAAATAGGGGACATTAGGAAAATGATGGAGTCTGTGAATACCCTACATAGGAAAGAAATGGAATCCATGAAACAGATTCAAGCAAATATCCTGAAGATTAAAAATTCCATTGAAAGTATAGATAGCTATATAAACTAAAGTGAGGACAGAATATCAGATTTAGAAAACAGTATTTCAGTTAGCTATCATAAAGAGAAATATTTCTTCATATAAGAATGGACCATGAAAAATCTACAATAGCTGCAAGATGATGCAAAGAAGAACATCACAAGATTGATCAAAGTCAATGAAAAATCAGCAGACAATGTAAATGCCATAAAAAAAAACTGCTCACAGAACTAATGGCAGAAAACTTCCCAAGCATGGAAAAACAATTTGACATCTTAAGTGACACATATAGAATTCCAGCTAGCCATGATCAAAATAAATTTACACCAAGGCATTTAATAATCAGATTCCAGAAATTTAGCAGAAGAAAAGAATATTAAAATCTGTTAGATAAAAGAAAGAAATCACCCAAAAAGGAAAACTCATCAGAATCATGGGGGATTTCTAACACAAACTAAGTCAAGGAGAGTTTGGAGTGAAGTATGTCAAGTTCTGAAAGAAAACAACCTCTAAGCCAGACTGATGTACCCTACAAAAGTATCTTTCAAAATCAATGGAGAAATAAGATACTTCCATGACAAAGAACAACTGAAGACCACTAAACCAGCTTTCCAAAATGTTATGAAGGATATTTTACAAAATGCTAATTTATAAAGGAGACTGTAATTCCAAGAACACGAATAGAAAGAATACACTAAGAAGGTAAGCAATTAAACAGGGGAAAGACAAGGAACCAAAAACAGGAAAACAATATGAGACGGGTAAGCCAATACATATCTGTTATAATCATCAGTGTAAATTGTCTCAATACACCAATTCAAAGAAATAGACTGATAGAACAGATCAAGAAACAAGATGAAACAATATGCTTAATACAATAAGCACATTTAACTCAAAAAGAAATCCATAGACTAAAAGTCAAAGGATGAAAAACCGTATTTCATGTGACAAGAACGTGTAAGAAAGCAGGGGTTGCTATTCTGTTTGCCAAGTGAAATTTAAGCCAAGACTGATCAAGAGAGACAAAGAAGGTCTATATATACTTATTAAGGGAAAACTCCAAGGAGAACAGGTAACAGTTATAAATACATATGCACCAAATACCAGATAAGTACATATGTACCAGAGTACCCAACTATATAAAATAAATATCAACAGACATGAAAAATAAAATAATCACTAACACCATTGTAATAGGAGATCTCAATACCCCATTGTCACAAATAGACAAATCAACTAGACAAAAATTCAATAAAGAAATATCAGAAGTGAACCAAACCTGTGAACAAATAGACTTATTAGATCTCTGCAGTATGTTTTGCCCCAAAACATCAGAATACACATTCTTCTCACCTGCCCATGTTCTCCAAAATAAACCACATAGTAGCTCATAGAACATTGTAAATGAATGCAAAAGAATTGAAATTATCACATGCATATCATTAAACGATAGTGCTATGAAATTGGGAATCAATGGCAAAAGAAACCACAAAAGCCAAATAAACATGGAAATTATATAGCACACTCCTGAACAATCAATGGGTCACAGACAAAATTAAAGAAATAAGATAGTTTATGCAATTAAATAATAATATGCCAGTTTGACTTACCCAAACATATAGAATACAATGAAAGCAGTCCTAAAAAGTAGATTTATAATGGTGAGTCCTTCCATTAGAAAACAGTGAGCTCGAATAACATTATGTTGAACCTCAAACTTCTGGAAAAATAAGAATAAGTTAAATGCAAATCTCCTACAAGGGAGGAAATTTTAAAGATCAGAGCAGACATTAATGCAATTGAGATGAGTAAAACAATACAGAACCAACAACTGAAGAATTGGTTCTTTAAAAGATTCAGTAAAATTGACAAACTCTTTGCCTACCTTGTCAAAAAAGGGAAGAAAGGACATAAATCCATGCAATTAAGAAAGAAAAGGGTAAAATCACAACAAATTTTGCAGAAATCCAGATCATCAAAATCTACTCCAACTCTTTCTCAAATAAGGTGGAAAACACAAAACTGGAAAGATTCCTAGATACATATGAATTAATAAGGCTGAATCAAGAAGATATAAAAGTCATAAATAACTATTATCAGTCAGTGAAATTGAAGATGTAATTAAAAACCTACCAACAAAGAAAAGCCCAAGTCCTGATGGATTCATGGTTGAATTCTTTAAGAAATTTAGAGAAGATCTAATGCCACTATTCCCCAAATTCTTTAATGAAATTGAAAAGAAAGCAGTATTTCTAAAGTCATTCCTGGAAGCAAGTATTATCTTGATTAAAAAAAAAAAAACAGAGAAGGATCCAGTCAAAAAAGAGAACTGCAAAAACCAGGTGTAGTGGCGCACGCCTTTAATCCTAGTACTTGGGAGGCTGAGAGGTAGGAGGAGCATTGTGAGTTCAAGGCCCTCTTGTGCTACAACGTGAGCGCAAGGCCGGCCTGAGCTACGTAGTACAACCCTGCCTCAAAAAGACCAGGGCCGGGAGTTTGCCTCAGTGGCTTAAGCGCCTGCCTGGCAGGCACGAGGTTGTGAGTTCCATCCCCAGTGCTGCAAAACAAACAAACAAACAAACAAACAAACAAAAAAACAGAACTGCAACCTAATCTTCCTAATGAAGGTAAATGCAAAAATCTTTAATAAGATCCTGGCAAATAGAATGCAGCAAATCATCAACAAATTATATACCATGATCATGTAGGATTCATTCTAGCAATGCAGTGGTATTTCAACACATGTAAATCAATAAATGTCATATACCATATCAACAGACAAAAAATATAACCTATCAAGGACAAAATAATCACATGACATCTCAATGGATGCAGGAAAAACATTTGACAAAGTCCAACACTGATTTATGATAAAAATCCTACAGAAAATTGGAATAGATGGTCTTTACCTCAATCTCACTGAAGTCATCTATAACAAACCAACAGCTAGCATCATACTAAATGGTCAAAATCTGAAAGCTTGCACACTAAAATCAGGAACAGGACAGGGATGTCCACTATCACTACTCCTGTTCAATATAGTTCTGGAAACATTAGCCAGAACAATTAGGTAAGAGAAAGAAATAAAAAAAAAATAAGGATAGGAAAGGAAGAAGTTAAATTATCATTATTTGCTGATGATATGCTACTCTACATAGAAGAGCCAAAAAACTCACCAAGACTTCTAGATTTAATAACCAAATTGAGTTCATTACCTGGATGCAACATCAACACTGAAAAACCCTTAACATTCCTATACACATTTAACAAACTCACTGAGAGAAAATTTAGGAAAATCACACCTTGCACAATAACATCAGAAAAAAATTAAATAGAATCAATCTAACAAAGGAAATAAAATATCTTTATAGTGAAAACTGCGGTACTCTGAAAAAAAATCAGAGAAAATATTAGAAAATGGAAAGCTATTCCTTGTTCTTAGGTATGAAGGGCCAATTCAGTGAAAATTACCATACTTCTGAAATTGTTACACAGATTTAATGCAATCCTGATAAAAATACCAGTAGCATACCTCACAAAATTAGAGAAAACATCCCTAAAATTCATTTGGAACCAGAGGAGACCTAGAATGACAAAAAAAAGTCAAGGCAACCAAGGCCACCTTATATGACAAAGAGGTCAAAGACCTTCACTGAACAAAAGATAGCTTCTTTAATGAAAGGTGCCAGAAAAACTGACTTTTCACATGACAAGTATTAAACTTGACCCATACCTCTCATCTTGCACTTAACCAAAATCAAAACGGATCAAAGATCTAAATATCAAAACAGTAACACTGTATCTACCAGAAGAGAGACTAGGTAGAACTCTTGAAGATACAAGTGTAGACAAAGACTTTATGAACAAAATTCTGGTTGCATGAGATACATTATAAAGAGCCAATAACTGTTTTCTCATCTCATTCAAAATCTTTTGCACCACCACAACAAGAAAAAATCAACGGAGTGAAGAGGCAACCCATAGAGTGGGAAAATTTTTTTTGCCAGCTGTCATAAAGGATTAATATCTAGAATATATAATGATCTCAAAAAAAGTCAAACTGTCCAAATTTAGAGACCCAATTCAGAAATGGGAATATGAAATGAATAGACACCTCTCAGATAAAGAAGTAGAAACAACAAATAAATGTATGAAAAAATGTTCAACATCACTGGTCATTTGAGAAATACAAATTAAAACAACACTGAGATTCCATCTCACTGTAGAAAGAATGGCTATTATCAAGAAATTAACCAATACAAAAACTGGTGGGGGTGTGAGGAAAAGGCACCCTTCTGTACACTGGTACAACCACTATGGAATCCGTGGAGATTCTGCAACAAAAATTAGGATTAGAGGTCCCATTTGATCCAATTATTCCCCTTCCTGGTGTCTTCCCAAAAGAATTAAAAGCATCATACCACATGATATATGCAAACCTGTGTTTTTAGTGGCATAGTTTGCAATAGTTAAATCTTGCTAACAACCCAAATGCCCATCAACTGATCAATGGATAAATGAAATGTGCTTTTTTATACAATAGAGTAGTATTCAGCCATAAAGAAGGATAAACGAGACATTTCTAGGTAAACGGATACACCTTGAGACCATACTCTTGAAGGAAATAAATTGCATATTCATGTGTAAATATCATATTGTTTCTCTGGTGTGAGAAAACAAAAGTGTAAATAAGGACCAAAATGTATAATGGATATTGTGAAATAAGAGAAAGTGTCCAAATTAGAAGGGCAACTAGTGAAGATCAAGGAGGCAAGGAAAGAATGGAAAAGAAACACACTGATAAAAGAAGGAAAAATTGGAAACAAAGCTTTTGTAAATAAGGGGAAGATGGGTTGAAGGGGGGGAAGGGATAAGAAAAAACTAAGAATCAATATATATCATGCAGAGGCAGAAATTGCCTATGATAAATGTGATCATTGTGTATATCTAAAATGTGCCAATAAATTTAATTAATGACTTAAAAATTCAATATGATAGGTATATGAAAATAATAAAGCGGAGACATCTGTGGGAATGACTAATTTTACAACCTAGCACTGAGGATTTCTGGGGACATACCACCTAAATTCACCTTAAAAATGAGGAATAATTAATTAGGCTACAAAGGTGAATATGGGTTTAAGAGAATCATCAGGGATGGAAGAGAGTGTAGGGGCTGGCATTAGTTAAAGACATTCTCACTCAGTGATGAAAGTAAGGGAAGGAAGCCGTTACTAAAATCTTGCCAGAGCTAGAGCTAACATCTCTTTTATGTGATTGTTGTAAGAGGAAGTCAAAGAACTAATATCCCAGTCTCTCTCACCTTCTGCTTTCCAGTCTGCCAGTTTTTTCCATTGGCCAAATTCAATTAGAAAGAAAGTGAGTGAAGAGTCCAACATGAATTATCTGTTGAGATCAGCCTCCTAAGACAGAGGCAGGTCAAGAAGAGTAGAAAAAAATATCTGGAAGAACAAATAGAATTATTAGCATAAGATGGGGATGAAGGGATTCCAGGCAGAGGCAATGGCAACGAAGCATACACATGTGAAATTGGTGGCTTGAGAAGTACCGTAGTGATGTCTCTAAGCCCCCAGGAAGAAGGGGTCTCCAGATTGGGGCAGAATTAGGAACTATTGGATTTTAAATGCCATGTCATGGAGCTTAAACATTCTCGTACCGTGTATAGGGACACACAGCTGAACAATTCAAGGTGGTAACATAATTAGATTTGTGCTATAGAAAGCTAGCTTTTTATAGGGAGTGAGAATTGAATCTCAGTTAAATCTTTCTGTTGCTGGACTGGGCTAAGAGGCAATGTCATTAGAATTAAGAAGGGTCAGCTCTGACTGAGAAAGACAGAGAAGACCTTGTACAAAATAGCCTCATTGAGGGACATTGTTTCTTTCCCTTCTTGAAATGTAAATGGAATCTTTTGTTTGTGAAGCAGGGCAAAACTGGCCTTGAAACTACCTTTCTTCTGATAATCACTTTCCTGGGAAGAAATAATGAATTGTGCTTTGTCCAAATTCCTTCAAAAATTGTGTCTGTATCCTTCCCTTAAACACATTGTTGAGAGCAGCCTCTTTCATTAAGATGAGGTCATTCTTCAGTTTTGCTGGAAATGTCTAAAAAGGAAAAGCAGTTCCATTTCCTTCCTGTCCGAAGAGTTATTATGTATTAATAGAATATCTACATGTAGATAAACTCAGGGCTCCTCATCCTACAGGAAGGCATCAAAGGGCACCATGACTTTTAAAGCAGTCCTTCAAGGTGTCTAAATGTGGCCCTTAGAAAAAGAAACATTACTTCTCAGAAATCATATCCCCTGAGAAGTTCTATTCATTTATTCACTTGACATAAGTAGTGCCATAGGAAAAGATAAATGGCACTTTCTGTAAGTGAATATGCAGTTCATAGGGAGGCGTATGCACGAAGCAGGGGAGAAGATACTTGAGATGCTGTCCCATGGGCTACTACCTGTTGACATGCTTCATAACGGCAAGTGTTACATCTAAATCATATAATCATCCTCACAGACCTTAGCCTACTACAGTTGCTCAGAAAATACAGAGTAGTAGTTTTTTAGATTGTGGAAAAAGCTATGCAGAAATCCAGAGATTTGAGACGACATAGTTCATGTAAGAAAAAGGAAGTACACTATTTTGACTGAAGTAAATTGTCTTGTTGTCTTGCAGAGGGATAAAAGCTGGGTAAGGATAAAGGAATAGGAATAGACAGAAATAGAATTGCTTTTACTGTAAAATTTCACTGGCATTTTTAGATTCAATCTTATTGTTATTGGGAAGCTTGCTAGCAGAGAGGTTTCAGTGTGGGCATGGCACGGGCAGCTATAAGATCAGAAACATCATTCTGATTTTAGTGTAAAGAATGAAATGGAAGACTGAAGTTTAGGGAAGAAATTGTTCAAATATTCTTCTCTGTGCCAGTGTCAAAGTAAGGGTAGAATTGTTTGGATATAAGCAATATATGTATCAGGAGGAAGATGGTGACATAAAGTAAATGTTAAAGATTAAAGAGAAAAGACAAGCAAAGGATTATTCCTACCTGACTAAATTCTTTGAGGGCAAGGATTATATTTGATTCATTCACATGTCCCCCATTATAGTTGTATCTTGTATGTACTGTCAGTCGGGGAATGTTTATTGAGTACTAAATGAAAGTCTTTAGGAAGAGACCTGTGAAAGCTAAGTCCAAGAGTGTGTCTGAGACAAGAGGTTATGGATGGGAATGATACAAGTGAATGATAACCTGGTGATGGGAAGAGACCTCAAATAGTGAAGAAAGCATCAAATTCTTTTTACTCCAATCAACTTTCTTTGTTTTAGAGCCTCTTGTTATTAAGTTCTGACAACACAGAGACAGACAGTGGTAGGACTTCTGGCTTCAGATTTAGAAGAAACATCTGAGCTCAGAAAATGTTTACTGAAAGAAAAAAATGGGGATAAATTTATGTGTGAAACCTAAAACCTCTTTGGCATGATAGGATATTAACTTATTAAGGAAACTGCCCATTTGACTCAGGCCCATTACTGCTGTGGAAAATATTGAAGCACAAATTATTTTAAAATAATTTTGACATAAAGTCATAACTAATTTATTTATTTTGAACTGTTTTCCCCCCTGTTTTGCCTTTTGTGTTAACCGCTTTATTTTCTTCTTCTAGAATTATTTCCTTAAAGTTATGCCTATTTTTCTTGGTTCTAATATTTTGATTTTTTTTTAGCAATTTAGTTATGAATCTTCTGCTTACTCTACATCTGTTAGCTTAGGCACAAAATTCATTGCTTTAAGTCAAAAGGGAAATGCCCAGCCTGGATTATTGGAAAAAGGTTCACGAGAAATTTGTCAACTGTATGTTGAGCATTTACTCTGTGTCAGGCCCTGGTGATAAAGAAACATGTTTCTGCCTACAAGGAGTTCTTAGCCTAATAGGCAGACAAAACATCTAAATAGCTTAATAACTATAATACAAACCAGAGTTGAAAGGTTTGTATTTAGAGAGACACAGAATTCTGTGGAAGATTGTAATTAATTCTCAGTATGGGAACTGGAATAAGTTTGTGGTGGCAATGCAATACCAAACTGGGTTTTAAAGGATAAATTGTTGTTCAGTAAGTAGTGATCAGAAGCAGGGGAAAAAATAAGGTCAGTTCAGGTCAGGGAGAGAACAACATAAACAAATTTTTCAAGACTGAAAGGGATAGGCAGGAGGTTTCACTGGGGAAAAGTTGAAAACATTATGTGGGATAAGAGGGTGAGTTTGAGGCTGGCTTGGGCTACAACATGAGCAAGGCTGGCCTGGACTACATAGTGCGGCCCTGTCTTGAAAAAAATAGGGTAGGGAGTTTAGCTCAGTGGTGGCTTAAGCACCTGCCTTGTAGGCACAAGGTTGTGAGTTTGATCCCTAGTACAAAAAAAAAAAAAAAAAAAAAAAAAAAAAAAGAGCTTTAAGAGGAACTTTTATAATATTCTGTAAGTCATGGGAGTAACTGACCTGAAGTGAATGAAAAATAAGCCTCAGAGTAGGATTCAAGTGGCTGGCAAAAGTGTTCCTCCCTTCCTCCACTGACCTGGGACAGTGTGGCTGGGGAGTATGAGTTTAGCTCCTCCCTTCGTTCATTGACCTGGGATAATGCTACTGGCCACAGGAGTCTGAGTTCTGCTTCCCCCTTCCTCCATCGTTCTAGAGGAGGACGGTTGGCCAGAGACTTGTAAGTTACACTCCTCCCTTCCTCCATTGACTTAGGATGGCTAGGCTGTCAAGAGAAGCCTCAGATCACCCGTCTCCCTCCTTCCACTGGTGGGATACAGGGCCCGGAAGCCTGTAGGATGACTGGTGACACAGTAGCACCCTGGCTAAAGCACACAGGATGGACAGACAGAACTAGAGGCATGGAAAAGTCTCATGCAACAGTAACAATAGGAGCCAACAGGTGTTGGGTTAGGAGAACCAGTGTTGTGCTTGGGGACAAAGACACGAGGAATAGAAGCAGTCGGGTAGGGATGCCTCCTTTTCTTGTATTTTCTCTTTTTTCTTTTCATTCAGCTGAAAGTATCATACTTCCCTTTTTCCTTTTCTTTTTCTTTTCTAAATGATTGAGGAGATTGCCAGCCACAGACAACTAGTCCCTTCCCTGAAATCCAGAGACAAAGATCAGACCCAAACCCAGCAAAAATCCACTTGCACTCTTGGCCAGGGTACACATTTCTGGGATCCAACTTGGACACACCACAAGACTAGAAAAATTCCACTGCTTCAATTTTTCTCTGTCTGTTTGCTTTCCCTCTTGATATTCAACTAGGTTAGTGTTTTGTTTTGATTTACATTTTGTTTGTCTTCCCTTTTTTTCTTCATTTTCTCTGTTCTGTTTTGTCCCATTCTGGTTTTTTTTTTTTTTTTTTTTTTTTTTTTTTTTTTTTTTTTTTTTTTTTTTTTCTTTTTTTTTTTTTTTTTTTTTTTTTCTGTATTTTGTTGTCTTTTTGGTATGCAAGGATACAGTTTTTTTTTCTTTCTTCTTTTCTTTTCATAATTATTTTCTTCCTTCTTTTCTTCCTCATTCATGATTTAGGTCTCTAACCTTTCTTTTTGTTTTTTTTCTGCTGGTCCTCTTCCTCTGTTTAGTCAATATCTTGCTTGACTTTATGATACTTTCAGGTGCGTAAACTTTGTCTCTTCTCTCTCTGGTTCACTTCAAAACTCCTAGGCCTTCTCCTTCAATCCTTCCCTCCTGCGTTCTACAATTACTCAAAACCTAGATGATTATCCTGTGCCCTCCAACCTTGCTCCTACCATATTTAGCCCCATTCATTTCTCCATTCCACCCTCATCCTCTTGAACTTCCCCCAAAACAGGGTAAAATCACTCTACTAAGTGCGAAATCATTGCATTCAAGTTCCTGGTATAAATTAGATTTTATTATATTTCTGTAAACCTTCTCCTGCAATTTTAGATATTAGTCTAATAGTTATCAATTTGCCAGTAGCCAGGCTGTACTTGAATCCATTGTTGTTGACAATTGGACTACTTTACCCAGGATGTCATACATGCTGTAACCAGTTTTTCTCTCTTGAATGACAATGCTGTGATTGTTACGGATCATAGCCATCATCATAGTCCAGTACCAAAGGAATGAGCAAAAAGTCAAATAGATAACAATGCCTCAGTCTTACTATTTTGGGACAGTAGGTTCTTGGGAGATATATAAAGACCAAGAACCACCTACATCTAGAAGACATCTGGAGGAACAGGCAACTCCTAGGAAAGCCCTAACACCACTGCTAAGGCTATCTAACATAATAAATCTATAAGCATCAACACAGAAATCAAAATAAAATAGAAAATAAAAAATGATAAGATGAAGAAGGAATATATAGTCCCAAATGCTCATCCTACCCAGGACAAGTCCAGAGCACAAAAGATACAAAAAATTGGGAGCCAACAAATGGAATTATCAGAAATGATAACAGCAGAAGTGAAAAATCAAATGAAAGAGGCCATAGGAAAAAAATAATCTCTAAAGAGTAAAAGGAAATGACTATCAAAATGAAAGACATTAAAGCATACACAGATAAACAAATAGAGGAGGTCAGGAAATTGATGGAAACCATAAATGCCAAACATAGACAAGAAGTGGAATCAATGAAACGGATCCAAACAGAGATGCAGGAGATTAAAAACTCCGTTAAAAGTATACATTGCAAATTGAATGAAAGCAAGAAAAATATATTAGGTCTAGATGACAGGAATGTGACTAGTGACCAGAAAAAGAAAGAAATCTTAAAAATAGCAAGAGACCATGAAAAGTCAATCCAATGGCTATAGGATGAAGCAAAAAAGAACATAAGATTGATTATAATCAGTGAGAAAGCTGAGGACAGTGCAAAAGTCATTAAAAACCTCTTCACAGAAATAATGGCAGAAAATTCCCAAACATAAACGATTTGATATACAAATAAATGAAGCATGTAGAACTCCAAATAGCTATGACTAAAACAAATCTATACCAAGACGTATAATAATCAAGATTCCAGAAATTCAGAACAAAATATTAAAAGCAGCTACAGAAAAGAAACATATCACCTATAAAGGAAAGCCCATCAGAATCACAGCAGACTTCTCAGCACAAACCCTCAAATTAAGGAGAACTTGGAGTGAAGTATTTCAGGTCCTAAAGGAAAGCAATCTTAAACCCAGATTGATGTACCCTGAAAAACTATCTTTCAAAATTGATGGAGAAATAAGATACTTCCATGACAAAGAGCAACTGAACAAATTTATGACCACAAAATCAGGTCTACGGAATGCTCTGAAGAACATATTAGAAAGAGATAATGAAGACCACTGTCTTAGTTACTTTTCATTCATTGCTGAGACAGAATACCTGTTGCCCAAAATTAGTGAAGAAAAGGTTTATTTCTTACAGTTCTCAAGGGTTTTAGTCCATACTTAGTTGGCTCCAAGGCAGCATGGTGTGGCAGGGCAACCATTCATGGTGACTCCCAAACAGCAAGACAAACCTGCGCCAGATAGAGCAAAGACACGCCTTCCTCTAGCCCTTACACTGTATGTTGGCTCCATCCCTGGGTGGGTGCAACACTCACATCACCAATCCTAGTGTCAGACAACAAACCAATCACGAATGCCAGACTCAGCCCAATCCATAATTACATGAGGACTTGGGGGGACATAGGACTATACATGTAACAACCACAAATACATGAACACCAATAGAAAGAAACTGCCAGTGAGGCCAAGCAGTTAAACAGAGGGGAAACACTGAACAAACAATAGATAAAAACATGATGAAGGTAAACCAATACATGTCAGTTATATCCACCAATGTAAATGATCTCAAGTCATCAGTCAAAAGAAACAAACTGGCAGGATGGATCAACAAGTAAGGTCCAACAATATGTTGCATTCTGGAAACATATTTAGCAACCCCCCAAAAAAATACTCAATGCTACAGGAACCCAGAAAAAAGCAGAGGTAGCTATTCTATTTGCAGACAATGTGAACTGTAAGACAAAACTTATCAAAAGTACAAACAAGGTTGCTACATACTTGTTAAGGGAAAACTCAAAGAAGAGATACCAATCATAGATATTTATTCACCAAACACAGGTTCACCCAATTACATAAAACAAATATTAGCATATATGTAAAACCAAATAAGCACCAGCACAATTGTAGTGGGGGACTTTAATACTTCATTGTTACGAAGAGATAGATCAGCTAGATAAAAAAAGTCAACAAGTAAGTATTAGAAGTAAACCAAGTCTCTAAACAAATGGAGTTGGTACATATCTATAAAATGTCCCACCTAAAACATCAGAATATACATTCTTCTTAGTTGCACATGGGACAGTCTCCAAAATAGACCATATATTAGCTGACAAAACATGTTTAAGTAAATGTTGAGGAACTGAAATCATCCCATGCATACTATCTGACCATAACACGAAGAAACTAGACAAAAGGAAATCACAAAGGAAATCACAAAAACTACATTAACACATAAAAATTAAACAAGACCCTCAGAGCAACCAATGGGTCATGGAGGAAATTAAAGAGGAAATTAAACAATATCTACAATTAACCAATAATGCCAGTACAACATACCGAAACTTATAGGACGCAATGAATACAGTCTCTGAGGGCTATTCATAGTGATGAACTCATATATCAGGAAAACAGAACAAGCTCAAATAAAGAACCTAATGTTGAACCTCAAATTTCTAGAAAAAAGAAAAGCCAAATCAACACCCAAAGCCCATATGAGGGGGGAAATTATAAAGAGCAAAAATTAGTGTAACAGAGACTAAGAAAACAATACAGAGAATAAATGAATCAAAAAATTAGTTCTTTGAAAGAATAAATAAAAACCATTAGCCAGCCTCATCAAAAATAGGAAAGAAAAAACACAAATTCAAGAAACTAGGAATGAAAAGGAGAAAATTAAACAGATCTCACAAGCCAGGCGTGGTGGCGCACGCCTTTAATCCCAACACTCGGGAGGCTGAGGTAGGCGGAGCGTTGTGAGTTCGAGGCCGGCTTGGGCTACAACGCAAGCGCAAGGCCGGCCTGAGCTACATAGTGCGACCCTGCCTCAAAAAACCAGGGCTGGGAGTTTGGCTCAGTGCCTTAAGCGCCTGCCCTGGCAGGTGCGAGGTTGTGAGTTCAATCCCCGGTGCCGCAAAAAACAAAACAAAACAAAACAAAACAACAGATCTCACAGAAATCCAGGAGATCAATACCTACTATGAGAACCTATATTCTAATAAGATGAAAAACACAGAAGAAATGGATAGATTCCTAGAAAGTCAAACTGCCAAAACTAAATCAAGAAGATATAAAAGTTCTAAATAACCTGATATCAGTCAATGAAATTGAAAAGTAGTTAAAAATTTGCCAACAAAGGAATGGCCAGGCCCTGATGGATTCACTGTGGAATTCTATAAAAAATTTAGAGAATACCTAATGCTGCGTATGCTGAAATACTTTAAAGAAATTGAAAGGAATCCCAGCACTCGGGAGGCTGAGGTAGGTGGAGCGTTGTAAGTTTGAGGCCGGCTTGGGCTACAATGTGAGTGCAAGGCCAGCCTGAGCTACATAGTGTGACCCTGCCTCAAAAAACTAGGGTCGGGAGTTTGGCTCAGTGGCTTAAGCGCCTGTCTGGCAGGTGCAAGGTTGTGAGTTCAATCCCCAGTGCTGAAAAAAAAAAGAAGAAACTGAAAGGAAAACAGTACTTCCAAAATCCTTCCTGGAAGCAAGCATTACCCTGATTCCAAAACCAGAGAAGAATGCAACCAAAAAAGAAAAGTACAGGCCAATCTCCCTAATGAGCATAGATGCAAAAGTCCTTATAAGGCCGGGAGAGTGGCCTAAGTGCCTGCTTAGCAGGCACAAGGTTGTGAGTTTGAGCCCACATACAAAAAAAAAAAAAAAAAAAAAAAAAAAAAAAAAAAAAAAAAAAAAAAAAAAAAAAAAAAAAAAAAAAAAAAAAAAAAAAAAAAAAAAAAAAAATCCTAATAAGATTCTGGATAACAGAATGCTGCAAATCATCCAGAAGATCATAGGATTCATCCCAGGTATGCAGGGATGGTTCAACATATGCAAAACAATAAATGTAATACACCATACTAGCAGAATCAAGAGCAAAAATGTCACTTGATCATCTCAGTTGAGGCAGAAAAAAACATTTGACAAAGACCAACTCCCATTCATGATGAAAACCCTACAGAAAATTGGAATAGATGCTCTTTATCTCAATCTTATAAAAACTAACAGCTAAGATCATTTTAAGGGGTCAAAACTGAAAGCATTTACTGTAAACTCAGGAACAAAACAAGACTGCTCATTATCATCACTTGCATTCAATATTATTCTGGAAATATTAGCCAGAACAATTAGAGAAGAGAAAAAAATTATAGCAGTAAAGATAGGAAAGGAATAAGTTAAATGATCATTGTTTGATGATGGCATGACACTCTAATATAAGACCCCAAAAACTCCTCCAAAAAACTTGTAGATTTAATATCCAAATTGAGCAGTATAGTGGGATACAAAGTCAACACTGAAAAATCACTAGCATTCCTGTACACAAGCAACAAACTCACACAGAAATTAGGAAAAACACACACTTCACAATAGCACCAAAAAAAAAAAAAAAAAAAAAAAAAAAAAAAAAAAAAAAAAAAAAAAAAAAAAAAAAAAAAAAAAAAAAAAAAAAAAAAAAATATTTAAGAGTCAATCTAACAAAGGTTGTAAAAGATCTGTACAGTGAAACTTACAGTACCCTAAAAAAAAAAAAAAAAGGAGATCAAAGAAGATACCAGAAAATGGAAAGATATCTCTTGCTCTTGGATAGGAATAACCAACATAGTGAAAATGGCATACTTCCAAAGCTGCTGTATAGATTTAATGCAATCCTAATCAAAATACTATCAGCATACCTCACAGACCTACAGAAAACACTCATAAAATTTGCTTGGAAACAGAAAAAACCTAGAATAGCAAATGCAGTTCTGGACAACAGAAGCAAGTCAAGGGGCATCACAATCCCAGACGTGAAATTATTCCACAAAACTACTGTAATAAAGTCAGCACAGTGTTGGAAAAAAAAGCTTTTGGATAACCAAAGAAATCACTGACAGAGTGAAAAGACAACTGATAGAGTGGGAAAAAAATTATCCCAATGGACTCTTAGCCAAAGGATTTCTATCTAGAACATATAAAGGATTGAAAAAAATCAGACCCCCCCCCAGAATAAAAGAAAAGAAAAAAATCAAATCCTCCAAATTCAAAGACTCAATCCAAAAATGGGCATTTCAGATGAATACACACTTCTCAGATAAAGAAATACAAATATATGAAAAAACTGTTCAGTATCATTGGTCATTTGAGAAATACAAATTGTTAATCTCCTATTATTTTGTTTTGAAATTCTATATTATCATCATTTTTATTCTTTTTTCAAAAAAAATAGAAAAAGAAAAAACACTGAGATTCCATCCCACCCCAGAAAGAACAGTTCTTATAAAAAAATCAACTGATAACAAATGCAGGCTCAGCTGTGGGGAAAAAGGACCCTTCTCCACCACTGGTGGGAGTGTAGACTGGTGCAACCACTGCGAAAATCAGTGCGGAAATTCCTTAAAAAACTAGAATTAGAGGTTCCATTCGTCCCAGCTATTCCCCTTCTGGGTGTCTTCCCAGAAGATTTAAAAACATCATACCACAACAATATTTGTACATCCAGGTTTATAGCAGCCCAATGCTAAATCTTGGAAACACCCCAAATGCTTATCAACTGAGGAATGGATAAAAAAGATGTGATTTTTTTAAAAAATGATGCTCTGCTAAGCCATAAAGAAGGATTAACTAGAGACTTTTATATGGAAATGAGTACAACTTGAGACCATACTCATAAGTGAAATAAATCAGATCAATATGTGTAAACATCATATGTTTCACTAGTGTGTGAAAATGAATGAGTAAATAAGGTCCCAAATGTACAATGGATATTGTGAATTGGGAAAAAAAATATTCAAAAGAAAGACAAATTGTGATGAGGGGATAGGGGAAAGGAAGTAGAGGAAAGAAGAAATAATATATTTATACACAAGATAGTTAAGGTAGTTATACAGCTTGTTTCTCTTCATTCACTGAAAAGAAAGATTTGTGCTACTATTGTTTGGACAAGATATCATGTCTATATCTTGTACTCTGAATACTACAAAGACAATGATATGTAATATATTAATTATTTAGCTTTCCTATTAACCTGTTTTGAAGCTCTTTTTTTATTTTTTCTCTTTAAAATAAAAATTTAAAAAGTGTAGAATACGAACAAGGAATTAATAGTAGAGATTAAACTTAATATAGTGACTGTTACACTCAGCTATGTTTTAATCAAGATAAAGAAAAATAGACTATTTTTGTATCAACATTGAAATTCTTGGAACACATACTTCAAGATAACAATGGGAAGCATTATTTATTTATTATTTATTAAGTCAACCACTGTAAACTTGTACTCAGAATTTTGAGTTAGCTGATGTAATCTGGTAAGATATAGTTTCCACTGATGGAAAAAGAAATAATAGATCTATTCACTCCCTTAGGAAATAGACAGTAGAAACTTGGTACAAATTACACATAGAAACTGAAGGACAGGAGGAGTAAAAACCAAGGATAACCTTCAGTATTTTATCTTGGGCAATGGATACAATTAAGAACCATTTTGTAAACTGGTTGACACCAAAGAGGAACAAGTTGGAGAGAAGTGATAAACTTCATTTTGGACATGCAATATTGGAGATGTCTCTTGGTCAGAGTTATGAAATGAATATTCATATGCACTCTATATTCATATACTGAAGTCCTAACTCTTTTTTTTTTTTTTTTTTTTTTTTGCGGCACCAGGGATTGAACTCACAACCTCGCCCCTGCCATGGCAGGCGCTGAAGGCACCGAGCCAAACTCCCGGCCCTGGTATTTTGAGACAGGGTCGCACTATGTAGCTCAGGCCGGCCTTGCGCTTGCGTTGTAGCCCAAGCCGGCCTCGAAAGCACAACGCTCCACCTACCTCAGCCTCCCGAGTGCTGGGATTAAAGGCGTGCACCACCACGCCCGGCAAGTCCTAACTCTTAATGTCATAGTATTTACAGATGAGGCCTTTGGGAGATAATCAGAGTTATATGCTATCACAAGGGTGTGACCCTCATGGTGAGATCTGAGCCCTTGTAAATATACTAGAACATCCACTCCTTCCTCCTTGTTCATATTGGAAAAAGAGGTCATATGTTCACAAAGCAAGAAGCAGGATAGGAGGCTACCTACACACTAGTGAGTGAGCTTTCGTCAGAACCAAACCATGTTGGCACCCTGTTCTTAGACTTTTATCTTCCAGAACAGCGAGAAAATAAGTTTCCATTACTTAAACAACCTAGTCTATTATATTTTGTTATGGTGCCATGAGCTGACTAACAGACACTCAAGAAGAAAAATGTCAGTGACAATTAGATATAGAGGTCTGGGGTTAAAGACAGAAATCTAGGCCAGAGTTAAGATGAGAATGATCACCTTATAGATACCAGTTAATTAAAGTTACAGTGAATGAATGAAATATATGAGAGAGGGGAATGTGATTGAGTAAAAGTGGGATGCGGAACAGGACTCTGTAATTGAGCTGGAGAAATGAAAAGCAGGCTGTTGTAGTCAGGGGTTACAGGGAGAACAACTGCATACAGGACACAGAGTTTACAATACTGTTTTATGATGGTCACCCAGAGTTAAACACAAGCAAGTGCAGGAAAATCTGTCCACAACACTAAAGACCCAGGATATTCAGACAAGGGCCTGGATCCCACACCAATGTCCTGCGTGAGTCCAGCTAGAGACCCAAAATGCATGACAATGCCTCCCACAAATCCAACTGGAAATCTAAGAGCCCACAATAAGGACTCACACCAGTCTATTTACGGTTCTGTGCCAGGAAGGCCAAAGGTCAGTGGTGGAACTAGGAAGTCTGTACCAGCAGGGTGAAGGAGCTGTGCAGTGGGTTGAAGGTTCTACATGGGAGCTGAGAAGTCACACTCAAAAGAAGAAGCAGGGCTGCCCTGAAGAGCACCACAGCCATCCTCAGTGGCAACAAGGTCCCGCGCTCCTCTGATGATGAGAACAGTTGAGCTCAGGTCAGGAAGCCCCACATGACAAGCTTCTCCAGCACACAGCTTCCCCTCTGGAGCCAGGAAGCGATGCACAATGTGAGGAGCAGGGCTCCCGCAATGTGAACCACAGCCACTCTCATTGATGAGGTCCCAAGCTCCACCGATGATAATGGCTGAATCCATATTAGGGAAGCCAGCATGACAAGCACCTCCGGGAGAACCATTGGCTCGAACAGCAACTCTTGAAAGAACCCACAACACCTCACTCTTCTTCTCCACATCTCTATTTATGCTGGTAACTTTCTTCAGGTGGACCACCTTAACTCAACACCAGCTGAATTAATTCAGCTGGTGTTAAGTTGACCACCAGTTTTTAATCCATAACACAGACAGAAGCAAAATTCACTATGTGGTGTCATAGAAACAAAAATAAGGGAGTGTTCAAGAAAGAGATGGGAACTTTCTTATAGTTTGAGAGGCAATAGGTCAGAGAAACTATATAGATAAGTGTCTTGGAAAGTAAAGATTTTTTTAAAGACCTAATCCTAACATGAGCAAAAATTCCAGAGGTAAGAGTCAAAGCATCTTTGGGAATTTCATAGAAACTTAGACCTTGGTGCTCCTGAAAGTTAGGCTACATAAGCTACCTCAGGAAGATGCTGCCAGAGGCATTTCTTTGTCACCTACAATGAAATTGTTTCAAAATCGAGTCCAGCTATAATAAGGACAATAGTCCTAGTTCCTCTGACCAGAAAAAAAATGTAATGCACCTATTCAGAGGTATGAGCACATCTGGCAAGCTCTAATGACTCATTTTCTATCTCTGAAGGCAATTAGACATATTGAAGAATATGTATATAAACAACACACATACAGAAATATATATATATATATATATATATATATATATATATATATAAATGGATTTATTAGTGTATGAGGATTCTTGAGAAAGAACCATAGAAAATGACATATACATGACATAGACATAGACTTAGACATAGACATAGATATATACATTTATTGTAAAGAATTCATTCATATGATTATCCATAACATCAAGTTCATGATCTACCATGTAGGACTGACAAGCAAAAGACCCAGAAGAGTTGATGCTGCAGTTTTAATCTGAAGGCTATCAGTTTTGAGACCGAGGATACTCAATGCACAATTCTGGTCTGAAGACAGCCTACTAATGAATTTCCTTTTCCTTTTGCTTGGGGACTCTGCTCCTTGGTCCCCATATTCTATTTAGGATACAAGTGACTGAATGTGTTCCACCATCCTCATGGAGAGTAATCTGCTTTACTTACAGCTCACCAATTTAAACACTAATCTCATTCAAAGTACTTTCCAAGTTGATACATAAACCATCACAATTGGTTATGTGAAGTATGCCTGCTTCGTGGACTATTTCCAAGGCTTTTTCTACTAATACCCACTCTTGAGTAGTTTCCATACTTGTGCAGTGATCAATACTCAAGTGAAGATTTGAAAAGACTTTATGAACTCTAGCCAACTGGGCCTCCCAAAACTACCAAATTCATCCTGTCAACTCAGGGGAATCCCCAGGATCCATCTTGATTCATTTCTTTGTGCTGCACCCAGGAAAGCCTCTTTAGACAATTAACTGGATAATTGTGGAATTATTATTTTTGTTTATTCTCTTCTAGGGGATCACTGTTCTTTTCCATCTATTTTTCAGTATCTGAAAGCAGTTGTTTCGTGTGTAAGGTTCAGTTTTTTAGTTGTTTAAAGCAATAGTTTAAATTTGTTCCATGTTACACTAGTTGGCCAAAACTAGAATTTTCCCTTCATGTATTTTCTTTGTAAGAAAGAAGGATACTACCACACAGAGTTTTTCAAAGCTGACCTCTTTATGATCTAAGTATATGTAGAGGTGACAATGGAATATCCATTAAATTTGGGTACTACCCACCCCTTCACAGATCTTTCTGGATAATTAATCTTTACTTCAGCAAAATCTTCTGTGCTGCAAATTTTGTGAGACTTTGAATAAATTACTTATCACCTTTTAACCTCAATTTTTATGTGTATAGAATGATAAGTGAATCTAATGCTACCTGTGAAAATATTGAGTACATAGAGTACATAAAAATTTTAGAATTACTAAAGAGAGCTGCCACTTGCTAGGACAAATTAGGGGTAGGAAGAGCCAGAAATATGTTTCAGAACTTACTGTATTCTTACAGAGGTGGTAGACCAATCATAATCTTAAAAGGAAGCCTAATTTTGTGGCCCAAAGTCTGGAATTTACAGCCATAAAATCATAGAAACCTGGGTTTTGACAAGCTACTATCTTTTAGTTCCTTACTTTCATCTGTTAAAAAAACCAGTATTTTCCCCATAGAAATTAATGCAATAAGGAAAAGAAAAAGTATATATAAAGAATTTCACATGTGAATACTTTTTTTTGTTTTTTGTTTTTTGTGTTTTTTTTTTTTTTTTTTTGAGACGGGATCTCCCTATGTAGTCCGGGCTGACCTTGAAGTTGCTATATAACCCAGGATGGCCTCCAACTCATGGCAATCCTCCCCAGTGCTGAGATTACAGGCATGTACCACCATGCCCAGCATACATTTAAATACTTTAAAAGAGAGGTTTACTTCATGGATTGCTAGTGGAAATATGAAAAGGTAAAGCCAGGTATGCTCCCTAATCCTTTTGGCACCAGGGACAGGTTTTATGCAAGACAAATCTTCTACTATCAGGGAGTGGTGTGTGTGGGAGTGATTTTTTTCAGGATTAGGTTCTTATAAGGACCTCCAACCCTAGATCCCTGGCATGTGCAGTTCACATAGAGATTTGTGCTCCTCCAAGAATCTAATGCAGGAGACAGAGCTCAAGCAGTAGTCCTAGCAGCTATGGAGGGCAGCCATAAATACAGATGAAGCTTCACTTGCCGAACCCCCACTCACCTCCTCCTGT
This sequence comes from Dasyprocta punctata, assembly GCA_004363535.1. Lineage (NCBI taxonomy): Eukaryota > Metazoa > Chordata > Mammalia > Rodentia > Dasyproctidae > Dasyprocta > Dasyprocta punctata. Next base: position 74,832 of record RJWM01002645.1, read on the forward strand.
GAGGCCCCTCCCCAAGGTGGCTGTAGGAAACAGTTTGGTTTGCTCATGATGGTAGGTCTTTAGAACATTTCCTGCACTTGCCTAAGCCTGATTCTCTCAGTCAGCGACATTCACTTAGTATTACTCTTTAACCATTCTGTTCTGTGTTGGACCTCGGTAATTCTTAGAGCACAGTGTATTAGATGGATTGCAAATGATCATACATGCCAAAGCCAAGCCTTCAGTAAGTTATATATGTCTGTCGTCTTGCTCCTGTAACTTGCTGTTCCAAGTAGAACATCATCTTTCTCTCAGAGCCTCCTGCCTTTAGTATGCTTTTTGTTACGTTACATTCTGTCGAATGTAGCAAAAATCTGGCTTAGTCATAGCCAGATTTCTATAAGCTTGACACAAAGAAAATATTCACAAAACTTTGTTTTCTAGTAAACTTGAAAAGCATAAAAAGAAAGAAGTTAAGTGGATCCTAGAGAGGGAAGGTATAAGTGTTTACTCATTCAGCGGCACTTTGAGCATCACCTTTATTGAGACATTGTGCTGGGCACAGATAGGGGGAGAGAGAGGAAAAGATTGGGTCACTATTTTTTGTTCCATTCATCAATCTATTTATTGAGCATTTACACTTACCCTTTTACCTAGGTGTATAGCAGTTATTAAGAGAGGCATACTCTAAGGCAGTGCTGGTGAACCTACAGTGTGTATGCTGCAGTGGTCTGTTTATTATCATGGAAAGCTCTAAAAGGTTCACCATCACTGCTCTGAGGACTTAAAGAGGTCAGAGGAGAAAAGAATTCATCTTTTCTTGGAAGGATGAGGGAAATCTTCCTAGAGGTAAAGGTATCTAAGCATTGAAAATTGAATAATGGTTGCTGTTGGAGAAGGAAATAGATTTGTAGGAGAATCTAATCATGAGGAACAAAGCAGACCTTCAACTATAAAATTTCTGCTGTTTTTTGAACTGCTAGAAATATGACTTTTCTTGGTATTTTTTTATTTCTTGTCTCACAGTACTCTTTAATGACCTTGCGGGTTTTTTTTAAATGTGTTTAACAGACAAAAGTTCAAAGAAGTTCAGTAAGCTGCTTATATTCTGATAGCTAGTCAGTGACAGCTAGGATTCAATTTCAGAACATCCTGAGTACAAAATATGTGCTCTTTTTATTACATTGTTCCATTTTTCTAGAAGTCAAGTGTACATTTATAATACCATGTGAAGCTGGGCATGGTGGCACATGCCTGTGATCCCAACAGTCAGGAGGCTAGGGCAAGAGGATCGCTGCAAGTTACAGATCAGTCTGGGCTACATAGCAAGACCCTGTCTCAAAAAACAAAAAGTAATGTACCATGTGATAGTTAATATAAGGTAAACAACCCTATAAGTACTTTTTACTGAAGAAAAACTAACCCAAATGCAGTTATTAGAAAAGTCTAAAGAAGATGATGTCTGAAATGTGGTAAATGGATAGTGTGTGTGTGTGTGTGTGTGTGTGTGTGTGAGTGTTAGGTAAAATTCTCAGAATTTGGAGACCATTCAAAAATGTTGAGGCATGAACAAAAATCAGTTGCTATCTGGGAGGCTCAGAGTTTTACCTGGCTTTGTGCTTTGCCATGATGTATATGTAATCTCTAAATTATTTTCAAAAGTTGATAATATCTCTCCATATTTTAAGTGAAAGTGACATTATTTTATGTATTCACTTCCACCCTTCACCTCTTATGAAAAGAATGTGGGCACACAAAAAGAAATTAAATTATTTTGTACAATGACCCCCTCCTGAACAGAAATCATTTCCTATGTTAACAGTCTTAATTGTCTGCTCTCACCACCCCATGACCTAGTTCACTTGATGGAATGATTATTGGAAAGAACAGGGGAAGTGTCTCAGAAAACGAAGCTGTGACAATTTCTGAGTAAACGCAATAAATCAAGAAGATTTTTCAAGGAGAATAAAAAGTGTCATTTATGATGGTTATAACTCTTACACCCACAAAGATTCTTGTACTTGTGCAGTTTAGATGATCCTGTGGTAGATACAAATTACTTGATCTGTCAAAATGGAGGGATGATTTTTTTCTTCTTCATGAAAGCATCTTATTTTTAACTGCCAATTTCTTTTATTTCCTGCTCTCTCTCTGTGCTAATGAAAATAGAGAAAACAAAGACAAGTGATGTCAAAAAAGTTGTATCAAGGAATTGATATAGAGGATAGTAGCACAAGTCACTGAAAATCATAATTGTCACCCACAGAAATTTTAGGAGAAACAAACATGCTTATACTTGAAGAGTTATTACTTGTTTCATAGAAGCCCTAAGTATTAATGAAAATAATTATAATAATGACAACAATAATAACCACACCAACAGATAAGTGGCCATCATTATTTGAACATCTATCCTATCTATGCCAGCTATTGTAATAGGTTCCTTTTAGATGTTATATCACTGACTCCTTTTAACAGCACTGTGTGGTATATATTGTCATGTATCATTTTTACTATTATTTGCATGATACAGATGAGGTCTATGGTTTGAAATGACTGCAGAACTCTACATACATGAAGACTGAACAACTGTCATCTGAATATCTGAAATGCTTAAAAATTTGAATTTTGGATCACAAACATGATATCACAGATGAAAAATGCCATGCCTGACCTCAAGTGTTAGTCACCAATCCAACAGGGGCAAAATAGCTGAGAGAATCAACTGATGGGCAGTGTGCGAAACTGTGGGAATGAAGACAAAGGTGTAGTAGAGACCCAGGAGACAGAGATACCAGGAACATGGAATGTCTGCTGTGGAGTGCTGTAAGCTGTGAGTGGAGGCAGTCTAAGGATGGTCTTGTGGGCTATAACCAGAAAGATCATAGGGTTGGGGCTGCCCAAAGTCTTTGGAACTCACATCTTACCATTGTGTGCCCCAGATGTCTGACATAAAACTGCAGAACTTAATATTTGTCCTGCTGGATTTTGGCCTTGCTTTGGTCCAGTTCTTTTCTGTCTCCAAATCTCTCCCTTTTGCAAAGGGAATGTTTGCTCTGTGTCATTCCACCTTGGAATTTCATAAAGATTTAGAGCAAGAACTTGTCTTGAGTCTCAGGAGAGACTTTAAGTTGGACATTTAAAACATGAGAAGGTGTTGAGACCTGAAGATATTATTGTGTTTCCAGTTGTACGCAAGATAGTTGTATTATGCTAGTGGAATTATAGCTTATTATTGTGCTTATTTGGAGATGAAATATGGCTTAAGGGGATGTGTCTTGCAACCAACTTAACAAGAGATGGATTCTGACCATTGCAGTGATACCTTATCTTCACTGGATTAAGAAATGCCCAGTAGATTAGTAAAGCACACTTCTGTGTATGCCTGGGTAGGTCATGAATGCTTGGCCCTGTATACTATATTAGATATTATATCTGGCCATTCGTCCCTTGTTCTCTGGAGTTGCTCCCCTGCCCTGCTTTCCACCCCATTAACTGAGCAGCTTTCGTTTGCCATGCCATTCCACCCTGATCTTGCCTTGGAGACAGCTGATCATTGGTTGAGTGCTGTGATACCATGAAGCAAATTCAACCTCTCCTCCTTTAATGTGTGAGGGTTGGGTATTGTGTTCCAATGACAGGAAAGTGATTAATACGAGTGGTTAAAAATGCAGCAACTGGTGTCAGTTCATAAATTTGGAATCCTTGTTCCACTGCTTATACTTACAGAATCTGGAAAAATTACTTAAAATCTTTGCTTTAGTTTTCTGTTGTAAAATGGCTTAAGCACAATCATCCCTTAGAATCTGTGTGAGATTGGTTCTGAGAACGCTTCTAATGTCAAAAAATCACATTTGTTCTTCTCAAATCTTTTATATAAAATGACCTAGTATTTGTGGACACCTACTTATGTCCTCCTGTATACTTTAAGTATCTAGTGCAGTGGTGGTGATCCCACAACACACATGTTGCAGTGGGCTGTATGTATCATTGAAACCTCTAAAAGATTTACCATCACTGATCTAGTGTATTTATAATACCTAATACAATGCAAATACAATGTAAGTAGTTTTTATACTATGTTGTTTCAGGACTAATGACCAGGAAAAAATTTCTGTACATCTTTAATAGAGATGCAATTTTTTTAAGTGAATATTTTAGATTCATGGTTGGTTTAGTCAATGGTTGTACAACCCTATGGATATGGAAGGCCAATTATACTCACACGGTGGTTTTGAAAACTAAATTAAGTAGTCATAAAGTGGTTGATGCATAGTAAATACTTTATAAATAGTTACTATTTACATTTTACATATGAGAATGTTGAGAATTAGACAGATTATGGAATTTTGCTTCAAATCTCTGAAGTAGTCTAGAAGTGGAGCTAGAATTGGAATTCAGGTCTATCTGGCTCAAAATTTCACTTTCTTGCCCTATACTCTATTATCAATACGCATTAAATACATTCACTGAGTGTGTTTTAAAGCTAGTCTTTTAAAACTATGGTCTCTCATTAATTTGTTATACATTATAATAGGCAATCAATTTTCCCAAAGAACTTTTCACATCTCTCTATATTTTACAAATCTTTTTAGTGTCTACAGTAGCTTCTGCTTGCTTGTTTAGCTTGGCACAGGCTGTCTTTAACAATTTAATCTGAAACATCACAGCCTCCAGAAAGGGTTCCAGGTGGAGCAGAAAGTCTATTTCTTTACAGTTCTAGCTCCTAGTGTTTTACCTAAGTATTGTACTGCAGTTGATTATAATCTTATCTTGTTTTTATGTACCAGTTTTGAGTTTTTTGACTCAAAGGATCATGTCTTACTCATCTCCTTATGGTTAATACTTAGCAGAATATCTGGTGCATAATGAGTGATCAATAAATCTATTTATTTAATGAATGAATAAGTTGTTCAGGAGAATTATCCAATACTATAGAGTATGAGATAAATTACTTTTTCTTTATATGAGATTATCAAGCAAATTAGTATTTAAAAGACTTGGTAAAAGTAAAGACTCAAGTTAAAGAAAACTTCAAATATATCCACCCACACATACTCCCAACCCACTCTTATGACAATTTTCTAAAAATAGATCATAGTAATTTAGTTTCAAACAGCTCATTTTCAGCATCTGACATGTTCATTAACCCCAGGTAGGGAAATTATTGTGTTATATTAATTTTTCAACAGGGAAGACATTTGTCATCTGTGCAAGTATTATTAATAATTTCTACAAAGATGAAAATGACACACTATGTCTGCTGGATGAAGAACATAGTTGAATTTTAAAGTATCGGTTACACTCTTCAGGCCAGTCAGCCTTGTATATTTTGGGGGCTTTCTTTTGACAAGATGAATGTGACATCACTAAGAATCTCCTTTATGAAGAGAATAGAAAGTAATATAAATATCTTAGGACATGAACATATGCTTCTCAGATTTAATTTTTATTTTATTTTATTTCTTCTCTGTCACGTTTGTTAGAGCTAGAAAGCCTGTGAACTCTGATGTTTCTCAGGGCTTGCCTATTATCTTCTAGTCTCACTTTGTGCTTTTTTCCCTTCTCTTCTGGGTCACATATCATCGATATGCTAATAGCTTTGCTCTTTTTCAAACCAGGTTCTACTAAGCTCCAGACCCTTATATGCAGACTCTGACTGTCTAGATAATTACATTGGAAACAATCTCAGACACCTCAAATTCAACAGGTCCTAAATTTAGCTCATTATCTTTGTATGGATCCTGAACTAATTATCCTACAGTGAATGTTGAAAGACTATTTCTTCTTGTCTCAGAATTTCACATAAAACTCCAAATTTCAGTCTGTTTGCAGGTAGTACACTCATGTTCTAAAGAAAGATAGCTAGATACATCTTTTTAGGATTTGAAGATGGTGACTAGCCTGTTTCTTTTACATATCATCTAATTCCATTCTATATAAAGGTAAGAACAGAAATTGAAAGCCAAGTCATTGAAATAGTAAGGCATTAGTGTGAGAAAGCATCCTAGACAGTGAAGTGTGTCTTTGAAGACCTCTGAGAGAAGGATAAAGAGATGCCTGTACAAAGAAAAAACTGGTTTCTCATTTTTTAAGCCGAAGCTTGCTGAGCTCCAGAAACTTTTCAGACTCTCTCAGGCTGTAATCAGTCAGAGCATGGTTGGAATTCTTTGGAGAGTTTAACACATATACAAGGATTTAGAGATTTATAGGAAAATAGATGTGGATGCTTACTTCTTTCTTTTTCATTATGAATTTGAATGAGTAGTGAGATTCCCTCTTGAAAGTAGTCAGGGACAAAGAGAAGATCATCTTTAACTTATACTAGTTTCATAGGGCAAAGAAATCATGAAATTTCTCATAAACCAAATGTATCCAACAATGATGAAAGATAGTTTGGTTGATCTATCATCATGGAAAAATGATCTATGTGACTGGTACTATCCCATCCTATAGACAACTTCTGTTGTTATCTACATCACAAAGATATGATGCTTGTGACCATTATCAGGCTCCTTTGGGAGTCATTAACACAATTAGGATGACCATTCAACTCCATCTGCTGTGACTCCTGATATCAGCATTGAAGTTTTAATGTTCGGAGAAGCTCGTCTTTGCTGGAAAAACTGGGATAGTTGGTCATCCTAAGCACAAGACATGAGGAAGAGATGTATCAGAATGGAGATGATAGGAAAACTAGGACCTACATAGAAGCTGCAAAAATGAACTTATGGTGCAGAGAAAAGAATGAAGCGTCTGGAAAGCCTCCTCTGGCTCCCAGGAGAGGATACTTGTCTCTACTGACACAAAGTCACCCGGGAAAACATCAGCAGACACAGGGAGAAGCAAAGGACTAGGCTGGCAGCACTAGCTTCAAGAAAAACTCAAAGCTATAGTAAATTGCAAAAATAGTGTGAAATTTCACTGTGAAAATAACTCCTTATGCAAAACAGCCTAGCACTGGAGAAGAAATCCAATGCAGTGCCTGTCATACTTGGGTATAATGAGAAGCCATTTTGGGAAGGGATAAATTTCTTAAGACTGGACCACAGAGCAACTATGCTTCAGAGATTCTGGTGTCACCCTATGACAATAACTGGGTGAAAGATGCCCAGAAGACAGCTGTGGACAGGGTGTAAGCTAAACATAAGTTCTCCTCCCACCAAGAAATTTTAGCTCAGACTAGAAACAACTGCAGAGACACTCCCTACATGGCAAGAAGTCAGACCAGTCATGTGAGGTTTTCTGAGGGTGCCGAGTCTGAAAGTGCTGGCAGTAAGTCCAGCATTCTGAACCCTCATCCCACTGCTTATATCCACCACAGAACTCGGTGATGTTTGCTTTCCCTACTAGGAGCTTTTGGAGTGACCACACCTCTGGGGCAGAAACCACTGACTGACAACACCAAAAAGGAAAAGTGGGGCAGGATCTAGCATTCAGAAAAAAATACATGAGTGTGGAAACAAAATAGGTCCTAGCAGTGACTCATTATCCCACCATCATATTTGGTAGATTCCAATGCTGCAGAGCCTAAAAACAAGCCATTCATTCAAAGACAAAGAAGAGGTCCTTTTAGACTCATTCTTTCTGTTTTTCTTTTCCTTCATTGACTGTTTTGAGGGTCAGGCATTTTTTCTGTCTTTTTCTTTTTCTTCTTTTTTTTTTAATCTGCTTTCTTTATTTTGCTCTTTTTTTTAGTTTTCTTTTTCTCTGTTCTTTTGTATTACTTTTATATCATACTATTATTTTTATTTTATTCCTTAATAGGATATTTTGTCTTACTTTTCTCTCCTCTTCATCTTTTTACTTTTCAAAGTTTTCTTCTTTCATTCTTCTATTCCCCATACACTCCATCTTTACTAACATTACTATTAAGCTTTACTAATCTTTAGAAATTTAGTTAACTCTATGCTATTATTGGTGAATTCTTTTCTACTGGTATAGTTGCTTTAATTACATATTTATAGCATGTCAGTATTTGATTTCTCTGTGTATTTAAATTATAATTACAGATTTCCTTTCTGTGGTTAAGAGTCATATAGTTGCTGGTTCTTTTGATACTTAATAGTATGCCAACATTCAGTCTGTCTTTGACTCTATTATTGTTGCTGATTTTATTGCTATTGCCAGGGTGGTATAGTTTTTGCTATTACTTTATTCTTACTATATGTTAGTGTCGGGCTTACCTTTGTATTGTCAACAATACTTTGGTTCATTTTCAGAGAACTGGGTGCTGGGCCAATTGCACTTGACCCTTCCCTCCTGAATTTATAAGAAGCGGTTGGATTTTGGGACAGAGGCAAAGGCCTATGTTTGACCATGCCCAGAGAGCACCACTGAAAACCAAACACTAACTAAAAATATTGCCATACTAGCAAGAAACTCTACCCACCCTCATCACTCACAGAAACATGAGATGTTGATGGTACCTATAGGTTAGAAATCAAGACATACAACTGGATTATATGAAATGATAAAAAAGTAGACATAAAACAATAAGGTTCTTGGCAAAGTCAAAGATGATACAATTAAACAGGTAATGGATATAGTAAAAGAAACAATAAGTTTAGAAAGCACACCAATAAAGAACTAACTGAACAAAACAAAACAGTACAAAATATGAATGATCAGTTTAGTAAAAAAATTGAATCCATGAAAAAGTACACAACAGAAATCTAGGATATGAAAAATTTTATTGAAATTATGGGTCACAGAAATTACCAGTGCGAGGATAGTGTCAGAACTGAAAGACAGGGTTGATACAGGAACCTTATACTCAGAGATACCTTAAAAACAAGAGAACATGGAAAATAGAGCCAATAGCTTTTAGATGATACAAAGGCTAATCTAAGATTAACTGCAATTAGTGAAAAACCTGAAGGCAGTACAAAGTGACAGAAAAAAAATATTTACAGAAATAATATCAGAAACCTTTGTAAATATGAGGAAGGAATTTAATGAAGAGATAAGGCATAGAGAACCACAGTTATGATTAGAAAAAGAACTTCCCTGTACACATCATAGTCAAAATCCAACACAAGGACAGAATCTTAAAAGCCAAAGAGAAAAGCAACAAGTCATTTATAGAAATAAATCCATTGGAATTGCCACCAGATTTCTCAAACAATCTTCAAAGGCTAGGAGAGTTTGGAGAGTTTGGGGTGAGTATTTCAACCACTTAAAGAAAACAACTTCAGAAAAACAAAAACAAAAACAAAAACATGATAGTGAGAAGGCAGTGAGCAGCCTGCTCTTCCAGGAAACTTTCACCACCTTGAAATTCACCACAGCCACATCATTCCCAGGCAAATCCATGCCTGTGGGTTTTGTACCCTGGCCGTGGCTGGCAGCCCACACTGTATTTTGTTGACCATCACCTGGAGACAGAAGGTAGCTCAGTGGCTCACTGGCTTCAGGGAGGAAGTAACTGACTGGAACAGCAGCACTAGCCATAAAGAAAGCCCATGAGAGTTACAAACAGAAGAAATTTAGGGGCTTTTACTCCTAAAGTGACTCCTTCTGCAAAGCAGGCTAGGGTTGGAGAAGAAATCCAGGGCAATACCCACAGAATTTGAGAGAATTTAATGATGAGCCATTTTGGGAGCAGGTTGAGCCAGAACAATTTCACTTTTGTTTATTAACAATCCCAGAACAACTTTAATTCTACTCTGCCACACTTGTTGAGAGACAAGCACAGCAGACAGTTGTGAAGAGGATGCGTGCTACATATATACACCTCTGAGCAGTTTAAGCTCAACCCATGAAGGACATGGGCATCAAGAGCTGTATGGTGAGAAGCCAGGCCCAGTCTGTGTGACTTTCATAGGTGGCTGCTTCCGAAGGTTCTGCCTTTAAGTCCAGCAGTTTGCTTAAACCCCAACACCACTGTATATATCTGATTGCTTTCCTGTCTACCAAGATGAACAAAAACAAACCTCAGCTTTCCCTTTCCCATCTTCCAGGTATTCCAGGAAGTTTCTATTTGTAATCCTATGTAAATGTTATTGGAAATCTAATAGTTTATTTCCAACCTACTACTTCCAGTGCAACCCAAGACAGGAATAAAGACACTAAGATATATATATATATATATATATATATATATATTTATGGGGAGCTATTGGGGTCCTAAATCCAGACAAGATAGTGGTTCATCAAAACAAAGGCCACAACCCAGGGCCCAATCTGGATTTTATTAATTCTCCATGAGGGGAGTGACTCGGGGATGAGGACAGTGAGAGTGGTAGGAAATACTTAGGTGTCCTGAGCTTGGCTAGGTAGGAGGCCTGAGATATCCTCTAGAGGGCAAGAACTGCAGAGAGAGTAATCTGCATAACACAATTGAGGTAGTATCTAGTATTTTGGGATTAGTGCTTCAGGTCTCATGTACAGCCTTTTTTGCCCTAGAAAGTCATAGGCTCTTTCTCAAGGCTTGGTCCCAGCTGGCAGCACAGATCATGGCTCTCCTTCCCACCCAGCTCAGCCATGTTTTTCTGGGAGTCACTGTGCAGGGAAACAATGACTGTCACCTTGCTTCAAAGATTACACTTCCTCAGGCAGTCTAATTTACGTTGCTTAAACCCAGTTGGAGGGACTAAGAAAAGCCTAACCAGCTCTGTACATATCAATACATGGAGCTAGGGCCAAGTTTATCCAAAATGGAGATAGTTGCTCCCCTTTCAAGAAGAGTCCTTTGGGTGATTCCCTACATTGGATGGTTTTCACAGCCTGGGGTGTATAAACAGAGGGTCCTCTGGAATAGGTGGGCATCTTACAAGCCCACAGGCCATAAAGCTAGGCAGAGAAAATGAAAACTTCCTCAACATTTTTTTCCAACACTAGCAATCTTGGAAGAAAATATTCATTCAAAAATACAGACGAATTATTTTTTAATTCATTTTTTTCTTCATTGGCTTTTGGGGTTTGGGTTTTTTCTTTTTAGTTTTTTAAAATTATTTGTTCTTTTTCTTTATTTTGCTGGGATTTTTTCTTTTTCTACTTTTTGTTGTTTGCTCTTTTTGATGCTGTTATCTACCTCTTATGTTCCTTTTATTCCTTAGTAGGATCCTTAATTTCATTTTTTAACCTCCTTTTTCATTGCTTAATTTTTCAAATTTTACCTTTTTAATTTTCACATTTTCCTCTCCCTCTATTTTTGCTAACATAGCAATTAAATTTTCTTAATCTTTAGACAATTATTGTTGAATTTTCTATTGTTAATGTGCAGTTGTTGCATTTAATAGATATTTAGTATGTCAGTTTTGATTCGCCAACATTTATAGTATAATTTTAGCTCTATTTGCTATAGTTAAGGGTGGTACTTTTAATTTTTTTTAGTATTTAGCTATTGTCAGGGTGCCACATTAATGGTATAAATTGATTTTTCTTTGTATGCTAATGTCTGGGTTTCTTTTGTGTCATTAGCAATACAGCAATCTATTCCTGGTGAATTGGGCCTTGGGCCAGTTTCACAGCATTCTCCCCTCCTAAGTTAACAGAAGTGGTTGAATCTTAGGAAAGAGGTAAAAACCTATGATAGCCACACCCAGAATTCATCGCTAAAAAGAAAACACTAAAAAAAGAGATTCCTTACTAGCAAAAAATTTGTTCCACTATAATCAACCCATAAACATCAATATACACACAATTAGAAACATGAAAAAATCAAGGCAACAAGATGCCTCCAAAATAATCCCAACTTCCCCAAATTGATACATGGGGCACCAATGGGGAGGAAATCAAAAGACACATGGTTGAATTACTCAAAGTGATGTAAGGATGTAAAAAAACAGAGCTCAGCAAGCTCAAAGAAGATACACTTAAATAGATAATATACTTCAAACTATCTGTGCATTTACATAGGGCACTAATAAAAAGTTAGCTGATGTATACAAAATGGTACAAAATCTGAATGACCTGAAACTACAGAAATTATGAAAACACATGAAAATTAAACAGTACACTCTCGAGTAATCAATGTGTTGCATCACAAATCAAGGAAGTAATTAGTTCCTAGATATATAGGGGGAAGAAACTCTCAACCTACTAGATGACCTGGTAGGAGTTTGTGTTCTCTGAAATCAAATAATGAATTTTAGGAACAATGGAGGTTAAGAGCAGAATATATCTATTGAGAGAAAGAAAGCTTCTGTCCAGGAGAGAGACAGAAGGGGTCCCAAGTGTGTTGCCAAAAACGTCTTTTCTAGGGACTTTTATAGAGCAAAACCATGAAGTGAGGTAGACCCAAGGTGGGGAAAAATGGGAACTCAAGGCAGGCATGCATGCATGACATAGCAGGCAGGCATGAGGTGGGGCAGACTATGGTCAACCAATAAGACTGAGTGTAATTGCTTAGGTTAAATTGATTAAATTGGGAGCAAATAGGGAAGCAAGTCATGTAGCAAACAGGCATGAGTACAGAACAGGACCTTTGCCTGTATGGGGTTCAGTCAGTGGCTCCTTCTGACTTTCTCAAGGTGAGAGATACATATTTAGAATATCAACCCCTGATGTTTATCCTTAGGGTGTGGCTACATTTGTTTTGTCTTTTGTCTTGAGATCTGGCCCAGGGAGGTGTGTCTCCTCCAAGGTTGCAAGATACCTGGTTTTCTGTACTGGCTTCTTGGAGGGCCTAGCCCTATCTGACTGCCTATAATATTTCTATCTAACTCAGTTGCCTATAACTCTAGAATCAAATGCCATTATAGCATACCAAAACTAATGGAACATAATAACAGCACTACTAAGAAAAAAGTTTATGCCTCTGAATATTCATATCAGAAAAAACGATTCATTCCAAATAAATAACCTAATGATACATTTCAGTGTCCTAGAAAAATAAGACCAATTAAAATGCAGAGCTAGTACAAGGAAAGAAATTATAAATATCAGAGCAAAAATTAATGTAATTGAGACTAAAAGAAATACAAAGAAATAGTAGATCAAAGAGGTAGTACCTTGAAAGAATAAACAAAATTAATGATTAGCTAATCTGATCAAAAAAGGAAAGACCCAAATCAATACAATTAGAAATGCAAAAGGCAAAGCCACACTGGATGCCACTGAAATTCAGATGGTTACTAGTGACTACTTTGAAAACCTGTACTCCAGTAAATTGGAAAATTTGGAGTAAATGGGTGGATTCCTAGATGCATATGAATTACCAACACTGAGCCAAGAAATTATAAATACCTAGAATAATACAATAACAGGCAATAAAATTGAATCAGTGACAAAAAAGTCTAACAACTAGGGAAAAAAACTAGGGCTCAATGGACTGATCAAATTCTATAAGAACTTTGGGGAAGATCTAACACCAATATCGCCGAACCTCTTTAATGAAACTGAAAGGACAGGATTATTTGCAAAGGTATTTATGGAATTTAGCATATGCTCATTCTAAAACCAGTCAAGGACCCAAATAAACAAACAAACAAATAAACAAACAGCAAATGAACTATAGGCCATTTTTCAGCCTTGGCCTTCTGACTCCAGCACAGTTCCTTTTATGTTTTAGTAAATTCCAATAGAATAGTACTAAAACTACAGAACTGTTAAGTTTAATCCATTTTCTCTGGTTTTGTATATGTTTTGAGTATGTCTTCAGAAAGTACCTGTATTGGAAGGTGGGTCTCCAGTATGGTGATGTTGTGACCTTTAAGAGACAAGGCCTACTGGAAGGTAATTATACCTTGAGAGCACTTTTTTGGGAGAGATTAATGAGTTGTTTTAACAACTCATTACAGATATAGTATAAATACAGTATAAATATGTACCATATAAATTTATACTGTCAGATACATATAAATATACAGTTTAATGAGAATATTGATGCAGCTAGAAAATATGTGGAATTTGGACAAAGAAAAAGGGAAGTAAGTGTTACAGTGAGAAAGAAGACAATTGAATACAGTTCTATATAGTTAAGATGCAAGTATAAAGATGATTTTAAGTTGGTCTTTCACTATATGTGAAGTCTATTTTTTTTCTTATAACACTGAAGAAGTTATTGTTAACTTTTATAGAGCAGTAGACTGAGGCTTGGCATGGTCACTACCTATTGGTTGTATCACCATGTGGCAAATTCCTTGTGTTTTATCAACCTGTTTCTCCATCTGTTAAGTGGGGATTGTAATGCTTACCTCATAGAGTGGTAGAGTAATTAAGAGGATAAATTTATAGAGCTTTACATATAAGCATCATTTAATAGAAGTCAAATATTCTGAATCTAATATTTTTGTTTTTCCGATACATGTACTTCTCTTAAGAATTGGATTAGGAAAACAGAGCCCTTTCAGGGCCTCTCTCCAATCCTGTTAGGGTCGGTCTTCTGGTATATACTGCTTGGACTGAGTCTCCCAGATATAATGTTTGGCTTTGAGTTCAAATTTAAAAAAAAAATACCTTCTATATAATGCATAAACTCTTATAAGCAGGGGCCTTATGGGAAAATTTGGGAATGGATTTTGCAAGTGTGGGATATGGTAGAAAAAAATGTACATCTGCATCAGGCTGAGTTTGTTGATATGGGCCCATTCAGCAGAAATTCTCAATTTAATACTGTGGCTTGTGGAGTGAAGAAGGGTATTAACTGGTTGGCGGAAGTATGGCTCAAACAATGACCCACTGTGAATGAGTAAGAGATCTTGATATTCCATGGTTTACTATTGATGAGGGGATTCAGAGGTTTAGTGAAATGGGAACACTGGAGTGGATCTCTCAAGTTAAACCTAATCCTCTATATTGGAGTGATCCAGAAAACATACCCTTCACTAGCACCTTGAGAAACAGATTTATAAGGGGAACACCAGCATCACTGAAGAGCCCTGTTATTGCCCTTTTCTCTATGCCAGACTTTATGGTGGGGACTGCAGTTACTCAATTAGGCCATCTAAGAGCAATGGGCTTGATTGGATCCCACAGTCAGAGGTCAAGCGAAAGCACTCAATTACCAAAGACAGAATTCCCGTACTTACTGTAATGGACAACAGAAGTGGAACAATGACCAGAATGATCTGACACATGCAGACCTGTGGTGCTGGCTGATTAGCCATGATGTTTCCAAAATTGAAATAGTTTGGAAGCCTACAAAATATTTACTATATTTAAACACTTCAGCTGGTATTGGGGGATGCCTTCCACTAGTAACCAGCTCAGGTCTGGGAGGCAGCGGCTGGCCTTGCCCCTGAGTGCATTCCAGCAGCCATCCTGGACACTTCCTACCCCAGGTACCCAACATGGGTTGGGAAAAATTGCAGCCAGCCCTGCACCAGCACACCCAGTGGCCACCATTGGATACCCATAGCCAGCACTGGCCAGGAGAACCAGTCATGCTTTGGAGAAATTGTAGCCAACATGGGGAATACCTGGGACCCCACTACCTGATTGTTTGAAAGAACCCAGGAAAATGTCAAGAGAAAGAAGCAAAAGGCAATCCCTGGACTCCAACCCAAGCAGAGCCAGCCCAGGAGATGAAAACATGGAAGAGACTGGGAGTTGCACACCTGAAGTGATGGCAACTGAAGTAAAGAAACAACTTCATGGGGCTATAAAAGAAAATAGAACAGAAATACTATCTCAGATAAAGAAGAAATGAAAAACATAATAAGAGAATTGCTAAACATCTCTAAAGCAGACATAGATTAAAAAAATAGAGGAGCATAGGAAAATGAGGGAACTTGTGAATGAACAATGTAAGAGAGATTTAGAATGCATGAAGCAGGTTCAAAGAGATATCTGGGAAATAAAAAAAAACTATTGAAAGCTGGCAAAACCAGTTGAAAGAAACTGAAGATAGACTTTCAGAACTTGAAGACAGGTATGCAGCTAGTGATTCTAAAAGGAAAGATCTCTTTAAAAAAAGCAAGAAACCAGGAAATAACAATTCAACAGCTGCAAGATGACACAAAGCAAAATAATTTAAAAACAATAGATGTCAGTGAAAAAACAGGGATCAACACAAATGATATTAAAAGTCTTTTTGCAGAAGTAATAGCAGAAAACTTCCCAAGCATGGGAAAAAGACATGACATACAGATAAGTGACGCATATAGAACTCCAGCTAGACATAGCCAAAATAAATCTACACCTAGACATATAATAATCAAGATCCCAGCTGGGCATGGTGGGACACACCTTTCATCCCAACACTCGAAAGGCTGAGGCAGGAAGATCATTGTGAGTTTGAGACCAGCCTAAACTACCAAGTGAGTTCAACCTGAACTGTGCAGTGAGACCCTGTCTCAAAAAATAGGGCCAGGGATTTAGCTCAGTGGTATAAGTGCTTGCCTGACAGGTGCAAGGTTGTGAGTTTGATGCCTGGTACCAAAAACAAAAACAAAAATCAAGATCCCAGAAATTCAGTACTAGAACAGTATATTAAAAGCTGTTAGAGAAAAGAAACTGGCCACCTATGAAGGAAAACACAACAGACTTCTCAACACAAATCATCAATTCAAGAAGAGCTTGGAGTGAACTATTTCAATCCTGAAAGAAAACAACTTCCAACTCAGATTGATGTACCTTGCAAAACTATCTTTCAAAATTAATGGAGAAACAAGTTACTTCCATGACAAAGAGCAACTGAAGGAATTCATGACCACCAAACCAACCCTAGGAAGAATACTGAAGGACATTCTAGAGAGAGATACAAAGACCATGATTATAGGAACAGCAGCAGAAAGGGATCACTGAGTGGGGTAGACAATTGAATGGAGGGGAAAAACAAGCTGCCAAAGGCAGGAAAATAGCCTGGCAGAGATGAGCCAGTACATGTTGGCCATAATCAATGTAGATGGCCTCAATTCACCAATAAAAAGAAACTCGGGCAGAGTGAATCAGAAGACAGGATCCATCAATATGCTTTATTCAAGAAACACATTTAACTCTAAAGGAAATTCATTGACTAAAATTCAGAGGAGAGAAAACAATGCTCTATGTGATAGGGAGTCAGAATAAAAGTAGGGGTAGCTTGCCCATCATCTGCAGAATGGATAAGAAAGATATGGCATTTTGATACAATGGAAAGCTACCCAGTTATATAGAAAGATACCCTTGAGGCTTTTGTGGGTAAATGGATATAACTTGAGATCATGCTCATGGGTGAAATGGTTCAGGGTCATGTGAATGAACATCATGTTTTCTTCCTAGTATAAAAAACTAAAAGAATTAGTGGGATCCAAAATGCACAATAGATACTATGAAAGTGAAAGGGGAGGAAATGTCTAAAAAAGGAAGGCAGTGGCCATTGTTAATCTATTGTCCTGTTTTGAAACCCTGTATTATTTTTATTGTTCTGTTTAGTTTGGTTTTATTCTGTTTCGTTTTGATTGATATTGTTATATTTGATGGCATGGACAGCTATTTCAAAAATAACAAAACGCATTATGGTAGCTGTAATTGATTTCCTATTATCTTGTTTTGAAGCCCTGTATTGCTTTACTTGTTTTCTTTTGATTGATTTTATACTATTTTGTTTTGCTTGATTTTATTATGTCTGATGGTATAAATAGGTACTTTCAAGATAACAAGATGCATTATGTTAGCCACTGTTGTATTCCTATTATCTTGTTTTGAAGTCTTGTATTGCTTTCATTGTTTTGTTTTGATTCATTTTATTCTGTTCTGTTTTGTTTGATTTTATTATGCCTGATGGTATGGGAAGTTATTTTGAAAATGACAAGAGGCATTAAGGTAGCCATTATTGATTTTCTCATACCTTGTTTTGAAGTCTTGTATCATGTTCATTGTTTTGATTGACTATTCTATTTTGTTTTTGATTTTATTATGTCTGATGGTATAAACAGCTACTTTGAAGATAACAAGATGCATTATGGTATCCACTGTTGTATTCTTATTGTCTTGTTTTGAAGTCCTGTATTGCTTTCATTATTTTGCTTTGATTGGTTTTATTCTGTTCTGTTCCATTTTATTTTATTTTATTTTATTTTATTTTATTATGCCTAATGGTATGGGAAGTAATTTTGAAAATGACAAGAGGCATTATGGTAGCTATTATTGATTTCCTCATATCTTGTTTTGAAGTCTTGTATCATGTTCATTGCTTTGTTTTGATTGAGTATTCTGTTTTATTTCTTTTGGTTTTATTCTCTTCAAAATTAAAAAAAATACTAGATTTATAAAATTAAAAAAAAATTAAGCATAAATGAACAGAAGCCTTCTTCCTTTCAGGGTAGCAGGAAATCCTGACCCTTCAATCAGTTTCCTGATTTGAGCAAGTTTACAGACCCAGAACTCCTTGAATCAAGGGGAGGCCATGAGCCAAAAATTTCTTCCATCTTTCCCCAAAGGATCCTGAGGCCTTTTGCCCAAGTAACTGTACAGTGGGCTAAGGGCAATGATCAGACATTTTGGGGACTACGAGACACTGGTTCTGAACTAACTCTGATTCCAGGGGATCCAAAATATGATTGTGGCTCTCCAGTAGGGGTAGGGGCCTATGGAGGTCAGGTGATCAATGGAATTTTAGCAAAGATCTGACTCACAGTAGGTACAGTAGGTCCTCAAATCCATCCTGTAGTCATTTCCCCTGTTCCAGAATGCATAATTGGGATAGATGTACTTAGTACTTGGCAGAATCCTCACATTGGTTCTCTAACCTGTTGTGTGAGGTCTGTTATGACTGGGAAGGCCAAATGGAAGCCATTAGAGTTGTCTTTGCCTGGTGAAATAGTAAATGAAAAGCATTATTATATTCCTAGAGGGATTTCAGAGATTAGTGCCACCATCAAAGACTTGAAGGATACAGGGGTGGTGGTTCCCACCACATCATCTTTTAATTCTCCCATTGGCCTGTGCAAAAGGTAGATAGGTCTTGAAGAATGACAGTAGATTACCATAAATTGAATCAAGTGGTGACTCCAATTGCAGCTGCAGTACCAGATGTGGTTTCCTTGCTTGAGTTTATTGACACATCTCCTGGTACATGGTATGCAGCTATTGATTTGGCAAGTGCCTTCTTCTCACACCTACCCATAAGAAACAATTTGCTTTCAGCTCACAAGGCCAGCAATATACCTTCACTCTTTTGCCTCAGGTTTATATTAACTCACCAGCTCTGTGTCACAGTTTAGTTCATAGGGCTCTTGATCACCTTTGTCTCCTGTGTGATATCACACTGGTTCTTAAGGATTGGTAAACCTGTGTTATAATGTTTTAAGTTGTGAAATGGAAGAATAAGCATGCCTTTGTATCTAGAGACCTGTTTAAAGAAATGTGTCTGCTTGTCAAGTTGACAAGGGGTGGATTGTTGTGGTTGATACATTGTGTCAACCTGAGAAGTTTAGAAATTTAAATAAGAGACTCATCAGGGAGCCAGAATCCTTTGTAAACATCCTCAGACTATTCAAGACAAGGACAAGGAGATTTTTTGAGTGCTACACCTGCCCTGGAGAGGGGGTGGCCTGTGTACAATATAAGAGAGGAAAGGAGACTTACTCTTCCCCCTTTTTGTTCTTGCTGCTTTTGCTGGCCACTGCCTTGAATTATTGCCTTTGTGCCATGCCACCCTGCCTTGGAACCAACTGATTATGGACTGAAACCTTCACAAACTGTGAGCTAAATAAACCTTTCCTTCCTTAATTTTGGATGTCAAGTATTTTCTCCCAACAATGAAAGAAAAGTAAACCAAAACACATGTGTTACTCTCAAGAATTGGATTAGGAAAACAAAGCTGTTTCAGGGCACCTCTCCAGTTCTCTTACGATAGGTCTTCTGGTAAATACTGTAGGTCTGATTCTCCCAGGTATAATGTCTGGCTCTGGGTGCAAATTAAAATAAAATTTACCTTCTATACAATACATGAAGACACTGAGAGAACAGAATCTTCTCACGTTGTGAGAAGGTGTCCTAAATGACTTGCCATGAAGGAATAATAGGCTCACTATAAAGTTATTAGATATTGGCTAAGAATGAGCATCTGCAAGAGGACCCTTAAAGAAGCAGGAGGGAATGATACAGTCTGCCACACAGAGAAGACTACTCACTTCCTTTGTAAACCTTTATCTGGGTGTAGCACTAACTTTTTCCCACAATCATAGTCTTCAAATTTTTTGGTACAAGTGGGAAGCTTATTGCGAATGTGAATTTAAGGTCAATGAAATGAAGTTAATTCTCAAGAATTGAGTTAATACACCTTGCTAGGAACTAGTTATTTTCTTTAGGTAGCTACCAGGTGCCAGTACAGCTTTCTTTGTTTGGTTGGAAATTATTCTTCCTAGGAAAATATTTCCCCCTTGACCTGCATTCAGGACCATAGATCAACAAACCTTGTTACCCAACTGTCAGAATGAAATACTAATGATGGGACACATCAATCTTGATGCTGCCTCCTTATTTTTATTACCAAGGTCACTTTGCTCTGAGTTTACATTTTCTATGCAAATGGAAGTAAAACCATAAAAGGAATTGATGGCATTGGTTGCTATGCTGGTAGTGTCTTATTTTTCAACAATTTTAGATGGTGAAAAGGGAATGAATATTTGAGAAAATCAAGGTGATAGAAGAGACATTTACTTGACTGACCATAACACTTACATACTTTGGGAAATACATCTGCAAATTAGGCTACATGATCTCTCAGTTGTTTTCTGAGCACCTAGTTTATTGGACTAATGGTTTCTTGGAATGTTTGGAGATATGCGGAAATATCTGTGCCATGGTTTGTTAGAACATCCATTCACAGCAAGAATTCATTCTCAGGTTAGTTCTCTGTGTCTGTGTCTGTGTCTGTCTGTCTGTCTGTCTGTCTCTCTCTCTCTTTCCTCAAAGAACCCATGATCAGTGGAGGAGAAATTCAAATGAATCAATAGAAAAATTTTGGTTTTATGAAATAGTGATATAAAACATGTTTCCTCTGCCCCTAGGAGCTTAACTTTGGAAGTCTCTTTGTGGTTGACTCATAATGTTTGTTTTCAGGTTCTTTTTTAGAGAAACAAAAATAAGATATTAAATTGTTCTCTGTAACCAATCATTTAAGAAGTATTTCCAAAAGAGAAAAACATATATCCAAGGGGACCTGTTCTTAAATGATCCAATTTCTTCTTTGTATTGAGGAATCTTCTGTAACAAAAAGTTGGCTTTTTGATGAAGGGAGTGCTCAGAAGAACTGTTTCTCAGCTTGAACTTTAGAGGCAATATTGAGAAGAAAAATTATTCACAAATTGACACTACTTCATTTTGAAAAAAAGAACATATGGCTTACTTATTGTCTTTTTGCTTTCTGAGGAAGTGAATGTTTTAGTAAAGAATTAGATGAAAATGAGAACACTGGACAAAGAACTGTAGAAAGTGTGTTCCAAGTGAAGGGAACAGAAAATAAACAAAGGCCTTAAGCTTGGAAAACTTGAGAAGCTTGAAAATAGCAAGAAGTTTACTATGCTGGAGTGAATTAAATGAGTCAAATGGAATGTGAAATTAGAGAGTTATGCAGGGGCCAGATCTCACAGTGCCTTGAAGGCCATGTTGAGGAAGTTGGATTTTTTGTCTGTGTTTGATAGGAAGCTAATGGTCAAAAGGTGACTTAATTTTACATGTTTTAGTTATGAGTAAATGCTGTTCACATGGAATCAGGCCCAGAAGTTAGCCTCCCATACTATTTCAGCTGAACGTTGATGGTGATTTTGAGCAGAGTTGTCTAATTTATGAATCTGGAAAAATGTAAGGCATATTGATGGATTGAATGTAATGAATGAGGGAAAGAAAGCAGTCAAATAATGACATCTTGATTTGGCCTTAATAAATGGTAATTCCATTCACCAGTATTTACAACACTAGAGGAAAAGTAGAATTAGGAAGTGGGGATCATGGATCTGAGACATCCGTTAGACATGTAAGACAGAGAATTTCAAGTTAGTAGTTGGATTGCGTGCCTCAAACTCAGAGAAGAAGTCAAAAGGCAATGAATAGGTAATTACAATGAATATAACTAATTACCCATTCATGGCTTTTGAATTCTCTTGGAGAGACCATTTTCACCTAAGAAAAAGGCGATGTTTAAGAAGTTTATAAAATAAGGTTTTTCATAATGCTGAGGAACCCACAAAAGCCTGTATGTTTAAATATGCTATGCTAGAGCACTTAGTAACAGTTTCTCATTTAATTGATAATAAATCTGAGACTCTGATGGGGAAAGTGAATTTCTCAAAGCACATGGCATGTTTTAAAACTTATTTATTTACTTATTTATTTTTAAGTTTATTGGTATAGTTTAGATAAACATAATGTTCACATTCATCACAGGAAATTTGTCCCTGTACATGATGTACCTTGATCTCTTTTTTTATCCCATTCTCTTCCCCTCCCTTCAACACCACTTTACCTCCTTATTCACAAAAGCTTTGTTTCTATTTTATGATTCTTGTCTCATTTTTTCTTTTCCCTTCCTTCCTTTTCCTCTCTATCCTTCCTAGTTTCCCTTTCCTTTTGAATAATTTCTTCCTATTTCATAATATGTATTACACAGTTTAGTTCTTATTTACACTTTCAGTGGCTCACACCAGACAGACAATGGGATATTTACATATTTGCCTGATTTATTTCACTTAAGAGTATGGTCTCAAGCTCCATCCATTTAGCAATAAATGTCTCAAGTTTATTTATGGCTGAGTACCACTCTGTTGCATGAAAAAAACAACACATCTTTTTTGTCAGTTCATTGGTTGGTGGGCATTGGGGTTGTTTCTGAGATTTAACTGTTAGGAACTGTGCTGCTGTAAACATGGGTGTGCATATATCGCTGTAGGACAATGTTTTTAATTCTTTTCGAACAATTTCAAGATGGGGAATAGCTGGGTCAAATGAGACCTCTAGTCCTAATTTTTTGAAGACTCAATTCTAAATAACCCAGTATCAGTGAATGAAATAGAAAATGTAATTAAAAACTTACAAAAAAAAAAAAAAAAAACAGGTCCTGATGGATTCACTACTGAATTCTAAAGAAACATAAAGAAGATCTAATGCCACTACTCATCAAACTCTTTAATGAAATTGAAAAGGAAGCAATATCCCAAAGGTCATCCCCCAAAGCAAGTATTACCTTGTTACCAAAACCAGAGAAGTACCCAACCAAAAAACAGAACTACTGCCCAATCTCCCTAGTGCACATAGACACAAGAATCCTCATTAAGATACTGGCAAACAGAATGCAGCAAATCATCAAGAAGATTATATACCATAACCAAGTAGGGTTCATCCCAGAAATGCAGGGATGTTACAACATATGCAAATCAGTAAGTGTAATATACCATATCAACAGAGTCAAAGACAAAAATCATATCATCTCAGTAGATGTAGAAAAAGCATTTGACAAAATCTAAAACCCATTCATGATAAAAACTACAGAAAAGAGGAATGGATGATCTTTATCTCAATCTGATAAAAGCCATCTATGACAAACCAACAGCCTGCATCATACTAAGTGGTCAAAAATTGAAATTTTTCACCCTAAAATCAGGAACAAAACAATGATATACACTATCACTACTTATGTTCAATATAATTTTGGAAACATTAGTTAGAGCAATTAGAAATAAGAATGAAATAAAAGAGGTAAGATAGGAAAGAAAGAAGTTAAAGTATCATTATTTACAAATGACACAGTACTCTAAATAAAAGACCTCAAAAACTCCATCAAAAGTCCTCTAGGTTTAATAACTGAATTCAATAGTGTAGCTTAATACAAAATCAATACTCCAAAACCAATAATATTCTTTTACACAAGTAACAAACTCACTGAGAGAGAAACTTGGGAAACCACACTTTTCACAATAGCATGAAAAAAGGAAATACTTAGGAATAAATCTAACAAAGGCAGTAAAAGATCTATATATTGAAAACTACAGTATTCTGATAAAGGAAATCAAAGAGGGTATCAGAAAATGGAAAGATATTCCTTGCTCTTGGGTAAGAAGAACCAACAAAGTGAAAATGGCCATCCTTCCAAAACTGTTATACAGATTTAATGCAATTCCAACCTAAATACAATTAGTATACATCACAGAATTAGAGAAAAGTTTCCTAGAATTTATTTGGAATCAGAGGAAATTTAGGATAACAAAAGCAACTAAAAGCAACAAAAGCAAGGTAGGGGGCGTCATAATCCCTGACTTGAAATTATACAACAAAGCTAATAGCTAATGTGATAAAAACAGGATGGTACCGGCAAAAACAAAAGTTAAATAAATAGAGTAAACAGATTTGAGAGTCAATGGAACAGATTAGAAGACACCGAAGTAACTGCAAACACACTCAGTCATCTTATCTTTGACAAAGGAGCCAAACATGTTCACTAGAAGAAAGATAGCCTCTTTAATAAACAGTGCTGAAAACACTGGCTTTCCACATGCCCAAAACTAAAACTAGACCCATGACTATCACCATGCACTAAACTAAAATCAAAGTGTATCAGAGGTCTAAATATTAAGAGAAACACTAAAACTTTTGGACGATAAAATAGGTGGACTTCTTGAAGACATAGTTCTAGGCAGACTTCATGAAAAAAACCCTAACCACACGATATATATACTACAAAAAATCAACACTGGAATTTCATCTTATTGAAAAGGTTTTGCACAGCAAACGTCACAGACAGTGAAAAGACAACCCACAGAGTGGGAAAAAAATTTTAGCCAGTAGTTCCTCAGACAGGGGATTAATATCTAGAACAAATAGAGAATTGACAATAAAAATCAGACACTTCAAATTTAAAGACTCAGTCCAAAAATGGGCATCTGATATGAACATGCACTTCTCAGATGAAGAAATACAAATGGCAAATAAATACATGAAGAAATGTTCAACATCACCAGTCATTTGAGAGATGCAAATTAAAACAACACTGAGATTCCAACTCACTCCAGAAAGAATAGCTATTATCAAGAAATCAACCAACAACAAATGCTGGTAGGAGTATGGGGGAAAAGGTGCTCTTCTCGAATGTTGGCGAGAGTGTAAACTGATGCAACCACTGTGGAGATCAGTGTAGAATACAAAGCATTTTGACTGCAGAGATGTAACTAGAACAATTGCAGATAGAACTAGAACACCAGAGCTCAGAGTTCCGGAATCAGAAGTGGTTTTGACACAAGCTTGTGTCTCTTATTGCTTTACAAAGATTAATTCCACTGCAGATTAAAAACTTACATCTTTAGTAAAAAGGTCCTATAAGGGATTAATATTTAAATTAAATTGAATGTGACCTCTAAAATGGGGGAGAGTTGCTTAGATAAGAGCAGAAAGAAATAGTTTAAAAAAACCACAAAGTTTTTTTTTTTTTTTTTTTTTTGTGGCACCGCACAAAGTATTAATGACAGTCAGTGTTACAAAGAGAAAAACCCACATAACCCGGGTTTGGATTTGTATTCTTTCTGCTACTGCTACATGACCTCTAATAAATTTACTAACTTTCTTGAGTTTTATTTGTGAAACAAGGATGATATTATGGTACTACTGATAAATTGAGAGGATTGGCAATAACATATCTAAAATTCTCATCTTCTCTTGATGTATGGAAGGCATTCAATATATGGTACCTCTTTATTGTTATCGTATCACTTTCCATTTTTTCTTCTCCTGGTTCTGTGAGTATAGTTGTCAGCTGCCCTAGATCAAGATATTGTCTCCAGAGACTGATTTCTCCTGCCTCTGGCCATTGCTGTCAGACCTGTGGCATCCAGAATTCTAGTTTCTATGCCCCTGGTAGGCTGGAAGGAGGGTCTTTGAAAGTGCTGGGAGCTGATACATTTTGCCCCAGGGTCGTTGTGCAGACCAAGCAACCATCACTAAGAGCAGCTATTGTGAAGGCTTTTGTCCTTTTCCCTAAGTCTGATTTTATTGTTTTCTTTCCATAAAGAAGATGCTTAAAATATATAACGAGTTATTGTGAACTATAGTCACTTCACTTTTGTAGAATATGAGGATTTATTACCTCTATTTAATCTGTTTTAATAAACAGTGACAACCTTTCTCTCTCCCCCATACCCCACCTTCTTCCCAGCCTCTATTTATCACTACCTTACATTCTGGTCAGCTTTTAAAAATATCCACATATGAGAGAGAACGTGAGGTATTTGTCTGTGTCTGACTTATTTCACTTACTGTAATGTCCTGTTTCATCCATCTGGCTGCAAATGCTGGAATATCATTCTTTTTATGACTGAATAATATTCATATGCATATATATATATATATATATATATATATATATATATATATATGATGCTTTGTTTATCCATTCATGTGTTGATGGGCATCTAGTTGATCTTGTACCTTAGCCATTGTGAATAGCACCGCATTAGATATGGATGTGCGATTACACTGATTTGATCATTCCATACTGTATACATGCATCAAATTGTCACACTGTACCTCATAAATTTGTTTAATTAAAACAATACTGTATAAAAATACAATGCTTAAATTCATATGGACAAATAATTTTAAGAAAAAAAATACATTATTCCAACTAACAAAATTTGATGAGATGTTTTCAGCACACCAGGCAATATGTTAGTACCTAAACTCTGAGTGTTTTATTTAGAAGAAAATATGGATATGGAAACAAATAACTACTACACAGTTGAGTGAACTGACCACTCAGTAGAGATGCAAGTAATATGCTGCAGAGATAAATATTGGGGCAAATAAGAAGATTCCTAAAACTGATGCCATTTAAGCCAGATGTTAAAAGATATGTACTGTCTCAGTGGATAAATAATTTGATAATTAGGTTTAACACAAAGGTATGCAGGTAACAAGTGCAAGGAATAGTTGGGGAAGAAGTTAGAAGTTAAAAAATATAGGGTAGTCAAGTCTTTTATTGAAGTAACACAAATATTCTACTCAGGAATTTGGGCACGGTTCATAATGTCTTAAAATAATCCATAATGACCTAGGGTATTAGAGATGGAAAACACCATAAAAGCTACGTAGTATTAACACTTCATTTTATGGATGAGTATAATGAAGCTTGTATAGAAGAAATAACTTGTCAAGAATCACATAGGTACAATTAGTGTCAGAAAACACTAAAGTTTACTTATTTATTGGTCCATATCTTTGTACACATAATTCATGACTTCTATGGATAAGAGGAAACAATGTAGACAGTCTTAAAAAGCAATGTAAAATCTGACATATTTCTTCACTACAGGTCAGTTGAGTATTTGAGTAAAGATAGGACACTGGACCACAGTGATCTTAACACTGATTTAAATAACTAGCATATAATTGTCCATAAATAAGCTTTAGAACAGTCAGCTTAATTATTATATAAACTTATATCCATGTTTTTTCTAATGTATTTTTACATTCTCTATGTTTCATCATTTTCCACTTTGAGGTAGAAAACCTAGAATTTATAAAAGAGATAATAACTTAGTATGGGATTCTACCATGGTAAGCATCCCCCTGAACCTGAAAAGACCACCACCATCAGAAGGCAGAAGCACAAGTTGCCAGTGTTCTAAAATGACTTGCTTTCAATAACTGTGCTGAGTCATAGTGTACCTCACTCAGTTGTTCATTATGAAATTTTGGTGTTTGTGATACATTAATTTGCTCTCAACCAAAACAAACAACCAAGCAAATACTAACAATGGCTTCAATGTTTTCAGTAAATTTAACTCAACAAACATTTTATTTATTTATTCAACAAACATTCATTTAAGGACTGCTGTGCACCAAGCACTATGAAATACACTGGGACACATTTCCTGGTACCTAGTATGTAGAATAGGTATTGATTTAGCAAATGCCAGTTTATCCATACCTATACATACAACCCAACCAAAGCAATTTTCTTTCAGCTGGTAAGGCTGTCCTCCCTAAGGGGGTATATCAAGTTTAGTTAATAAAATTTGATTGCCTTTTTGTATTAGAAGACATCACATTGGTTCATTACTTTGCAAACATTATGCTTATTGAACCAAGTGACCAAAAGATAGTAACCACTCTGAACTTGTTGTAAAGCATTTAGGACCAACTCATATAATTCAGAATAATTTTCCAATATCAAGATATTTAGTAGCCGGGCGTGGTGGTGCATGCCTTTAATCCCAGCACTCGGGAGACTGAGGTAGGAGGAGCGTTATGAGTTCGAGGCCAGCTTGGGCTACAACGCAAGCGCAAGGCTGGCCTGAGCTACATAGTGTGACCCTGCCTCAAAACACTAGGGCTGGGAGTTTGGCTCAGTGGCTTAAGCGCCTGTCTGGCAGGTGCGAGGTTGTGAGTTTGATCCCCGAAAAAAAAAAAGATATTTAATTTAGTCACATCTGGTAAGCCTTTGCCATATAAAGTAAAATGTACAGGTTCCAGGAATTAAGACTTAGATATCTTTGGTAATCCATTTTTTTTATCTTATTCTAGTGCCCTCAAATTTTTCATAGAAGTATGAAAAGGAGGGTAGTTTAAATTGTGGTTTCACTTTTTGATTCAAGGAATAATACCTGAAAAAGCCATTCTCGTGAAAATATTTTTGTATAAATAGGAAAAGTAAGTAATATAATGGAATTTTTAGATGAATTAATTCCATTTATTTTCATTTGTGTAGATGGAATTTTGGTAAACTTTTCAGCTTTTTAACACTAATGATTGAATAATGCAGGAAAGGAATATGAGCAGGTGTGGAATACGGACAGCATAGGGAATTATCCTCATTGAGGCTCCCAAAGACCTACTTGTTTTAGATGATATAAATCAAATATCTGAGATTAGGCCAGCCAAGCTGGGGCTTGCTCTGGTTCACTTGTACTTTACTTTTACTTTTACTTTTACTTTTACTTTGTTCATGTTCTCTCTCTCTGTCTCTGTCTCTGTCTCTGTCTCTGTCTCTGTCTCTGTCTCTGTCTCTCTCTCTCTCTCTCTCTCTCTCTCTCTCTCTCTCTCTCTCTCAGTAGAGCATTTACAAAGTCACTGATCACAGCCAGTATTGGAATGGTCACAAGTAAAAACTGCATTAAGTAGATGTTTAAGCAGAAATATGTTGTCTCCACTTGAGAAACTAAGATTAGAATTAGATCTAGGTGAATCAAGGCAGGGAGGACTGCCAGTTTCAACACTCAGGTTCTGACGTCTATTTAGGATAACTAAATAAATGGGGAAAAAAAAGTCAAGTCAAGATTGCACTGAGATCCTTCCTTCCAAAATACTTTGGATCTAGAAATAGCACAAACATCTGAGTTTTAGTCCCAGCTTTGCCAATCCCTCGTATGCTTTCTCGGTGTCACAGTGTGATAATGGTATGTATTTCACTATCATTTATTGAGGGTGTATTGTATGGATCGGATAAGGACCT
Source organism: Dasyprocta punctata (assembly GCA_004363535.1). Classification (NCBI taxonomy): domain Eukaryota; kingdom Metazoa; phylum Chordata; class Mammalia; order Rodentia; family Dasyproctidae; genus Dasyprocta; species Dasyprocta punctata. Next base: position 104,119 of record RJWM01002645.1, read on the forward strand.
TAAAACTAAGCAAAGAGAACTGGTTAAAGGAGAAGAGATGAGATGGATTGGAAAAGATCAATAATACCTTCTGTTGGGAGCTGTTGAAACTGGAAATTGAACACAAGTGCCGGACTGCGGCATGGCCAGGGCCTGGCTGACCTGAGAACAAAGAGATGCCTCAAAGGGCAAGATAAGATCACAGCTGAGGACAACTGGCTCAAACTACAATTAACTAAAGGCTACAGCTGCAGGCACCTCACTCCTGTAGTGAAATGCAACATGGAGATCTTCTCCTAAGATGCTTCTCCTAAATTAACAGTATCTGTTACTTAGAAAAGTCCTTGAACCAATCCCAAGGTTCAGGTTCCTGCATTTTCTACTGGACCACTCAGAAACATCCCTTGTTGTAGCCCTGAGAGTTTAGGGCTGCAGATCCTCCTGGAGCCCTAAAATCATACCGCTTATCTCATTTATTTAAACCTTCGCCATACACTCATGTGGGAGATTGGGGATCTTGGCCAGGTCCCAATAACCTTCCTCACTGATCTTCCATTCTGGTCTGGAGATATTTCTGAACTAAATGTGGAGATGAGACAGAAGACACCGAGATCAGACATCACTGTAAAGTCTGGCTAAACTACATGCAGGAACACATACCAGAATGGAATAAGTGGCATAAATGATACAGATGTCAGTACTGCCTTCAGTTTCTTACTGAGACATTGTTTTGTTTTGTTTTGTTTTGTTTTGTTTTTTGTTTTTTGTTTTTGTACCAGGGATCAAACTCAGGACCTCGCACTTGCCAGGAAGGCACTTGTGCCACTGAGCTATAGCCCCAGCCCCAAGACACTGTTTATCTTAGAGAAAAGACCACAAAGGATTTCAAGGCTAAGTCAGAAAAAAAAATTCTAGATAATAGTTTTCTCTGAACTACATAGTGTGACCCTGCCATGAAAAATTAGGGCCAGGAGTTTGGCTCAGTGGCTTAAGTGCCTGCTTGGCAGGTGTGAGGGCTCTGAGTTTGATCCCTGGTACAGACAAAAAAAAAAAAAAAAAAAAAAAAAAAAAAAGAAAGAAAGAAAAGAAAAAGAAATAGTTTTCCAAGTGCTTTTTATTATCCGAAGTACTAGAAATTAAGAGTATACAAGCCTGACTTCCATGGAACAGCATACTATGTTTCCTAACATTTGTGAAATTTCCTCATTTTCTGCATCAGCCAGTGCTACATTCCACTTACCGTTGCAGGGACACTATATTTATTATCTCATTGATTTCACAATAATACTGTATGCTGTATGTGTCTATTTCCATATTGTAGGTGAAGAAGTCGAGCCTTAGAGAAAGTAACTTCTTAAAATTGCTATGTTAGGTCAGTAAATAATAGATCTGTGAGCTGAGTTCAGATCTGAAACTCCAGAGCTCGATTTTACTGGATGAATGAAGTAAAAGAAGTTAGAGCAGCATATCAAATTATTTTCCATCTTTAGAGCCACTGAGAATAAATTTATACCTCAATGAAAATGTTCCTCAGGCTTCCCAGTATGTGTAGGCCAGATAAAATCTTTTCTGCTTTAGAGCTTTTACCCTACTAAGAGAGCTCTTCCCCTGAATGCACTACCCTTTCTTGTGATTTAGTTATCAGCTTAAATGTTAATTTAATGAAGTCTTTCCTAAAGTACCTACGTAGTCACTCTGTTTACTGTATTACCCTGTTACCAAGTTTTGTACAGAAGTTATCATTTTTACATTATCTCAAATATATGTTTGGTTTCTATTGCTTGTTTTCCTTCACTTAAGCATAAGTTATATGAAAGCATATCATGAGATGGCTTGTCTTAATCAAACTTAATTTTAGGTTTACTCAAAGCCTAAAATATAGGAGTACAGGGTAGAAAAATCACTAATTTTTTTTACTGAATTAATGCATGAGGAAACTCCCTTTTATATGAATCAACTCCTGCCCAGGAAGGAGATTGTAACTTGTTTTCAGTCAAAGAATGAAGACTGGGATAATGAAAAAAATGTAAATCTTTCAAGTCCCAGTTCTGCCCATGATTTTTTCTGTGATTAAATCAGTTAATGTTTCAGCTAAGAGTGTCCTCTATATGGCATTCATTATCCTGTTTTGCATGTATATTATATAACCTTGTCCAAAACTGTGTAGGGAGGTAGTCAACATGAATAATTGTAGCCTCAAATTTCAGTAGCTTACCACATTAAAAATTGTTTTGTACCAGGCATGGTGGTGCACACCTGTAACCCTAGCACTTGAGAAGCTAAGGCAGGAGGATTACTGTGAGTTTGAAGCCAAGCTGGGCTACATAGTGAGTTCAAAGACTGCTTCAACTACATAGTGAGACTCTGTCTCAAAAAATGAACAAAAAAAGAAAAAGATTTTTTTCCTCACAAATATCACAGAGTCACTATAGCAAAGAAACTACAATTGCAAACTTTCTTTCAAGTGATACTCTGCCATTTAGAACCCCTCACTTTGAGGAAGCGTAAATGGTCCACTTCAACCCATGGCCTTCGAGGTCACTATAGCAGGAGAATATAGATGACTTCATGTGGGATTTTGTGTTTAAACTAGTAAGTGGCATACGTTATTTCCATACATATTTCTTTGGCTTGTACCTCATGACTTTGAGCAATCTAATTGCAAGGTGTATTGGAATACATAATTTCCCACAAAAAGAGAAAATGGTACCAGTGTCAGTCAACATCTATACAATATATGTCATTCTTTTGTCATCATTTTACAAATCAGCAAATGTCTCAGACGAATAGAGAGATTCTACATTAAGCAAGGTAGTAAGGCTATAGAACCAAAGAACCATGTCAGCCTTGTACCAATGATAGCTCTCTTTGCTCTACACTTGTATAGATCATTGATTTTTAAAGTTATTTTTGCTGGAGAACACACTCTATAATGGTAATATAGAATAATGTATATAATATAATATAGAAGCCCAGAATATAAAAAAGATCAATAATAGTGAAACTAAGAAAATCCTAAAAAGATTCTCTGAGAATCTTTCAGACACTCTAAGGGCCCATAGGGAAAATCTCAACACCAAATGGCCTCAGTGAATCCTTCCAGTCTCTCCCAGATGTTTTAACTCTTGATTTCCTGGTGTTCCAGAAATGTATTTCAGAACTGGGTGTTTATCATCAAAGTTTTCTGTGTTAGGGCCCAGAAATACACTGTTAAATTTTAACTTAAATCTTGGTGATACATGTTCTGAGTCTTAAGATTCCTTTTTTCATTACCTGCCATCTATGGAAAAAAAATTATCAGAGTGTACAGGGAACACTACAGAGACTTGCCCTGTAGAATAATAAAGTAACTGAAAACTTTTTAATTTTGTAAAGTGCACTCTTCCTTATAATTTACTTAATATAGAAATTTAATGTTCTGCAGTTTACTGAACAAATAACATTGAGAATATTTTAGAGTTATTTTGGAAACTTGTCTTTAGCTGCAAGTTTAACTTTATTATTTGATTATCCTGATAAAGGCTAGCAGTAACAATGCGCTCTGCCTTAAATGGTTCAGTGGGGTTGTCTCTTGTCCATTACCAATTCTAAATACAAGGTTTAAATTCAAGGAGAAAAATCACACAAGAGCATTTTGCTGAATTTGCTCAAATTAGTCCTTTGAATATCATGCTTGGTTCTCTGGAACTGGGTGTAATGATTATACTTTTCCAGAAATCTCCTTGTCATGGAAACTCATGAATCCTGTGGTACTCTATTCATCCAGATAACACACCAAACACTAAATATGTGCCACATGCTGTGATAGACATTTTAATTCCTGCTCTTTGGTCCTATGGCTTATACCTCTAAAGATTCCCTCTAGTACCCTCGGGGCCCTTTTCTATCACTCCCTCCTAAACACTCTTACAAGAGGAGGTTCTGATTACAGAGCAGATACTTTGTTTTGAAAGGGGACCTTGACATTTCAGTTAGTACCTTGTTTTCTGATGTCAGTTTGCCCTGGTCTTGCATAATTTTTCCATGACCCAGACACACAGCCGGGGACACAGATGAGTTACTGTCTTGTGTGGGCAGGCTTTGCAGGCTCATGCCTGAGTTAAGGCTCTGGGCCCCTGTTTACTTTGGAAATGATGTGGGACAAAGATAGAAATGAGTAAAACAGTATCTACTCTTAATAAATATAAGGAATGAAAGGAATTTAAAAGACAGTATGCGGATTTGTAGACAAGATAAATTTTCAAAAGTGAAATATCTCAAAAGATATCAAGGTCACCAAGGATTACATAGAAATGTTGGTATTAAACTTGATTTAAAATAAATTTTTAACATACAGAGATGAGGTAAAAGTGCATTTCAAATAAAAGGAATGGCATGAGCAAAGGTTTAGAAGTTATACATTCTGAAATCCCTCAAGAAATGTCTGTTTCTCATTTTAGTCACCTCTGACTTCTTTTTTAACTGCTAGAAGAGTTTGTTTTGTGTTTTCTGTCTCCTGTCTCTTAGGCATCTTTAAAGACAATAAGATAGATGCCTTACTTTTCCATTACAGAAATTTGGTCACCCTTTTGCTTAAGTAGATAAACTTCAATAATTCGGGCAATTTAACTGATTCAGATTGAATGCCACGCTGGTAATTAACTTGTTCCTTCTCCTTCCCATCACCCACAGGAGGCTGATGGATCATTAATGACAAGATTAAAGAGTGAGTGATCCTGGTGCATCATTGGCACTCAATAAATGTTAAATAATTGTTGAAATAGGACCCGGTGGAAATTGGCAGTTTGCAGTACCAACAAAACCCCAGAAAGTGTGCCTTTGCTGATAACCAGGTTTTTCAATTCAGGGTACAAACCATTTAAATAGTTAAAAATCTGTGTGCATTTTAAGGAAAAAAATCTAATGAAAACTCCAATTCTAGGTAATAGAAGCCTATGCTTTGGAGAAAGTGCTAAACATTATAGAAGCTGCCCTGGGGGATTCATCTCCTTTCCTGTTGGAGAGCTTCAGGCTACCTAAGCGAGCAGGTGCAGGAAAAAGAGCATGATGGCCAGTGGACTACTGGGTACACAGTGTTTTACCCAGCGCTTTCTGATTCCTGCCCCAGAGTGCTTCAAGAGCCAGATTCCCATCTGTTAATTGAAAATTCTGACTGCCAATATGAGGGCTAACTTTGCCAAGCATGTATTGTGTGGTGTTAATGGCTTTGGGTACAGCCTTGTGCTGCTTGCTGGCAGGGAGAATCCTGTTTGATTCTGAAGAGCCCAAAATTTATATTTTAAAACATATTTTATTTGACAGCCAGAATCTAATGATTCTGACTTCATCTGTCTGTCTGCAGATCTCTACTTGAGAGTATCAAACCCACAGCAAAATAGCTCCTCACAGTTTATAAAGCACTTTTCCTATCTCTCCTATATCATTTGATCTGTCTGACAACTAAGGGAAGGGAACCTTACATGTTTATGTGCTCCACATGCCATCTCATTTAATCTCTGAAGTCTTACAAGGTAAGATTTTTTTGTGTGTGTTTTGTGCGATACTGGGGATTGAACTCAAAGCCTTGTGTATGCTAGGCAAGCACTGTACCACTGAGCTACGTCCCTAGCACACAAGGTAAGACTTTTAAATTCCAGTTTTGCATACAAGAATGCAAGACAGTGAAAAGCAAAGCACTTGCTCAACTTCTGCTTGAGCTGAATAGAAAAAGCTAGTGAAACATACATTAATCTTGGCTTAAAGGGCTCCATAATATAATTGAGGGCTGGTTCTGAACACCTTCATACTTCTCAGTACAAATTATTGAATAAATAAACCATATTGTAAGACAGTTATTATTATCAACATTTTACAGATTTGTTCCTTCTGTAAACATTTACTGAACAACTACTATGTGCTAACCCAGGGACTGGACAAACACTTTTGATTAAAATAAGCATGCATCTTTTTCCATGAACCTTACATTCTGCTGAGTGGAAACAATAAACAAACCCAAATGAGTAAGAGTTATAAAATACAGCTAGTAAGGCTCTACTGTGGGTTGAGTGATCATAGAGAGATTCATTTAGTAAGAACCATTTAAAGTAAGGCATAAAAGCTTTTTTCTTTTGTTTGCCCTAGGGAGATCATACAATATTTACAAAAGTGAGTTTGATTTATTTCACTTATGAGTATGGTCTCAAGTTTTGCTTTTTAAAATAAAAAAGGAAGATATAAGTATCAAGAAAGACCCAGTATTAGAAAGATCTAAGGGATTTTAATTGCAAGTAGAGAGAATAGTAAGTAAATAAACCTTAAAGTCAAGGTAAGCTTTATGCTGTGTGATAGATAACTATATGTGTCAACTTGACTGGGCTGTAGGAATTTTCAGATATTTAACATTAGTCTGTGTGACTCTGAGGATGTTTTTGAATGACAATAACATTTCAGTCAGTAGACTAAGATAGATTGTCTCCTCCATGCATGTAAACTTCAGCAAATACATGAATAGTACTGAATAGAACATGAACAGAACAAAAGGCTGATTAAAGGAGAAGTTACTGTTTCTCCCTGAGTGCCTTCCAGCTGAGATATTGATCTTTGTATGCCTTTACCCTTGGACTCAGATTGGAGCTTATACCATTGACTTTCCTGGTTCTCAGGTCTTTAGGTTCAGACTGAAACTAAACCCTTTGATGCCTTTGGTCTCAGTGCGTATACTGAGATTTTTTAGTCTTCAAAATGTAAGTCAGCTCTTTAACATAAGTTAATTAATTATGTTTTTGTAATCTCCTATTTGTTGCATTTCTCTGCAAAATCCAAACTAATACATGTCTTTTAGGGGAAAAAACATATACATACGCAAATGTGGTTAGGAGAGTACATAATGATGAAGAGAATTTTCAAATAAAGAGAAGTTTGAAAAGAGAGGGATAGACAAAAAGTTCTCTTTTTATTTCATGTGATAGGAAGCTGTCCAAGTATTTTAAGCACTAAAATCATTTATTTTTTAAGTTATCTTTTATGATATGTAGAGAATGGATTATGTGCAGACAAGATTGAAAGATTAGTTAGTGAATAATTACAGTGGTCCAGATGAGAAACAATGGTAGCTTGGACAAGCTTGGTAACAAAATAAAGAGAAGTGAACATATTTAGGATGTATTTTGTGATTACATTCACCTGACTTGCATAGGTCAGTTGGAAGAGAAGGAAGAAACAAAAGACGCCTTCTAGGCTTTTGACTTGAGCAACTGAGCGAATGAAAGTGTCATTTCTGAAATGGGAAAAGTTGATGGAGATTTTGAGAATGAAATACAAAATTCTTTTTAAAATCTTGGGTGCTTATTAGACAACAAAGTACATATGTTCAAGTGGACAGTTAAATATATGTCTAAGAATCGGTGGCCACATATGTTCAGAGATAAAGTGACTTGCCAAATATAACACAAAAATATTTATGATGCTAGTTTGACAGAAGCTCCAAGTTTTCCATAGCTTTAAACTGGAATTGGTCATCGGGCAGATATAAAGCCTCAGCAATACAACTTGTGTGTGGTAGGAATTTTCCTTTGAGGAACACATACTTCACTATCATCCACTAGATCTTTCTTTATTCCCACATACATGGCTGGAAATACTGATATTTGACACTTTTTATGGCTGACAGCCTTGCTGCATGACCAAAGAGTTAGTGGGGAAGCAATGAGCCTAATTCCCAAAGAGATTTACTTGTGATATAAAAGGGAGAGTCTATGGGGTTAGTAGCTGTAGCTGTATAAACAAGAAGGACAGCTATCTTAATAGTAATGATCCTGTCTGTAATATTTTAAAACCATCTTTCATGTCAGATCTTTGAATTATGATTACTAGAAGCAGCATGAGCTAATGGGAGTAAATATTTTCAAGAATATAATTTGTCAATTATCTTTGAAATTTTTAATTTTAGAGAAAAGAAGATACCTTGACCGCAAGGCCAGTATCCCCACTGCATCTCAGTTCTTGAACCAGTCTTGATCAAGGCAATGATTTCTCATCTAACTCAACTCACCAACTCAGTTGATTTCCAAAATCTGTCTTGTCACAAGTTGATATCTACTATAACTGAATTTCTTGATCACTCTGCCTGCTTAAACACCAGTCCTCTTCCAGGACTGAGAGTTAGTGTAGGTCTGAAAAAAGAAGCTGATGAGTCTTTAACCAGATATCTTTTTTGCCTTTTTATGTTGATCCATGCTGAAGAAAACTCCATTCAACTTCCTTTACTTCATTTCTTAACTTTGCTAATTTCTATTCTAAAATAGTGTTTTATATTTATGATAATGTTAAGCAGTGTCTCATTCTGAAAGGAGGAGCCAAAATAGCTTTGAATTTTCATTTTCTTAACTTTTCAGAGAGAATCATAATATTGGCCTACCTTGCAGAACATTAGGATTAACTAATTAACACTGAATAGTTCTTTGGAATTGTTAAATACTATAGAAATGCTAAATAGCATTATTAAATTTGGAGACTAAAAGATAAATGAAACTCTGTATTTCATTTAAATGCTTTTATATCATAGGATTTCTTTTCTTTCAGAGAGTTTTAAAGGAGGTTATGTGTTTACATTCCTGGATCCAAATAGTAAACGTTACAAAGAGTATAAAACATAGATAAATAATTTGACCACAGTTCCTTTTCGTCCCTCTTTCTCCACAGGATTGTACATTCTCTTAAAAAGCGCTTTCTGGTTACCTCCTTGTCGACAAGCACTGTGCAAAGCGCCACAGGTACAACCGTAGTTTCTGATTTGCCAGAGTGACCGATCTATGTTCTCAGGTACATGTACCACAAGATACAGTCAGTGACACTACGGGGATGTGGAGTGTGATGGGTGATAACTACCACCACATTTTGGCAGTCAGGGTTTTGTTGTGGTAAATGGGAAACTCACAAATAGCTGGCGTTAATGAGTCTTTGATTAAAGAATGAAGTCAATTCCTGAGTAAGAATTAGAACCTAGCTTTTCTCATTGTTATTCTTGATGGCCTCTGGGTTGAACCAGTTATGTTGCTTTCCCTTAATAGTAAAGGGAATTTTACTAAATGCTTATTTAGCATAATGCTAAATATGTTTATGATGAGAAATTGGAAACTTCATACTAAGATGGCACAGGCGGGGAGGGCAACTATATACCAGGTAAGTATAACATAAATAAAGTTAAGATCTTTGGTTAAGATATCTTAAAATATCAAAATAGTATTATAGAAATTGGTTGGTTAGGGGTGGGGAAGAAATGGTGATTGGCTATCTATTGCCATTTAAAGAAGGATTTTAATGTTAATAATGAAGCTTTTGTCATGTTGAATGTGAATGTGAGGTTGTAGCAGAAGGACCTAGTAGAAATGGCTAGTAGGTAGCTAGCTACAACTCTGGTTGCTAATGAGGGCAGCATGATTCATGAATTATTAGCACAGAAGTGATATCAAGGTCATGAAATTATATGAGGTTTCTGAGGGAAAGACAAGACAAGACAAGAGCAAAAACAAAATCAAAATCATATAACAAAGCAGTTTATGGCATGTTAGTGCAGTGCAATTCTTGGTTTGTCCACAGGGAAACCAAGGTGTATAAAGAAGAAATTTGCTTAAAATTTTCCAGAAAAATTAGTGACAGATTTGGAACTAGATTCCATGTTTCTTTAATCAGTGTCCTTTTCTATTCCATCCATAGTCATTTTAACCAGTTTCAGTGTTCTGCAATGGAGTATTATAGCTGCTCAAGTAAAACTGAAACTTGAAATGGAAACCAAAATCATGAACAGGAAGGTATATTGCCTTCTTTATTTTTAATCATTTTCTGCCCAGCAATTCTAAATTCATTTTGGAAGGCATGGCTTCTGGGGATCAGGGGACCTCAGGGTCCCAAATTATTTCACATCGATTCATTTCTTTCCATGGTTTCTTTCCCCTTAGGTTTGTTGTCATTAATTTCCTTTTTTGGGGACAGTTTGCTGAGAGACATTTGGGCATATTGCTATGGAATAGCCAGCTCCTTTTTCAAATCAGAAATGTCTCGTTTTCCTTAGGTGCTGGGTAACTCTGCCCATAGCGCACCCGGTACCTCCTCTGCCAAGTACATTGCCCTGAGGTGCTCACTAGCCACAATCTCCATGATGTCACCAAGAAGTGGGGAGACGGGGGGGGGAATTAAAATTTGGTTTTAACCACTTTTTAAATGACTATTCCTTTGGTTTAAGTGATTGTGTGCCCTCCAAAATTTATATTGAAACTCAATCCCCAATATGATAGTATTAAAAAATTTAGTCTTTAGCTAGTAAGTCATGAGGGCTTTACCCACGTGTACTGGATTAGCACCCTTATAAAGATCCTTGGGGTTATAAGTTTTATGGGAGAATCTTGTACTTCCGTCTCTTCCATCTGGTAAGGGCATGTCTTTTTCTCCCTCTGGAGGATGCAACAGCAAGGCTCTATCTTGGAAGCAGAGAATAACACTCACCAGATGCTTTGATCTTTGATTCCCAGTCTCCAGGAATTAGGGGATATTTTGTTGTAGCCACACAAGTAGAGGAAGACAACTGTCTATCTTGAGCCACTATTAATCTAACTTAAATGAATTCTTTTAATAGTCACCATAATGGTAGGCCCAAAGTAAAAGTCACCATAATGGTGGGCCCAATATAATCACAAGAGTTGTTGTAAGAAGGAGGCTTGAGAGTTAGAATGGACGCGATGGTGGAAGCTTAAGGTCAGTTCTATATACTTACTTTTCTAGAAGTTATTTTGTTTTAAGGAAACAAAGTCAGCACTTTTTAATGTCCTCTAATCATGAAAACTAAGACCATAAGGCAGGGTGGATATCAATTGTGAAGACCCTTCAAAGTCACCATGAAGTTTGGCCACTGTTAACAAATATTTCTATGTCCAGTGTGTTAAGCACTTACAAAAAAGTTAACTGATAAAGAGAAATCAACAACCAAAATTTTATAAAATAACCTCACTTTGATATGATAAATTTAAAAGGTATAGGAGAAAAAGTAGCAGCATGACAAACATGCTCATTTTCCACCTAGAATGCACAACAATTAATATTTTTTCACATTTGCATTTCATTTACTTGTTTTTCTTTGTTTGAGAAAAGAAGCATTACAGATTGATTTGATTTTTTTGAGGTTGCTGTAAAAAATTACCACAAAATGGACTGAAAACAACAAAAATTTATTCTCTCACAATTCCGGAAGTCAGAGGTCTGAAATCAAGGCCTCTGGAGAGCTGCATTTGTTCAAGAGCCCTAGGAGATAGTATGGCTTTGCCTTTTCTGATGGTAGCTGCATGTGTTATTATTATCCTGTTTTTAGCTTCTTTGAAATGTGTTCACGTCCCTACAATTTCTGCGTTCATCTTCACAGTACCTTTTCCTTTTATGTTTCTTATAAGGACACTTGTTGGATTTAGTGTCCTCTGGACAACACCAAATGGTATCATCTTAGGATTGTTAACTTAATTACTAAAACTTTTTTCAAATAAAATAATACACATACATTCTAGGGATTTAGATATGAACACAAATTTTAAGAGGCCATCATTCAACCTAGTAAATTGATGTAGCTAAATGACCTTTTATTTAGGAAATAAATCTTATTTCTCATTCTCATTCATTAAAGATGTTGTTTCATATTGTTTTATGTCATTAATTTTGACCCATAGAAAATCATCTGGGTTTTTTTTTTCTGTTTGTGTATGGCTTTGTGTTCACAAAAATATCACCCTTCTATATAATAATTTGATTCTGAAGTTTGCCTTTTCATCTCAGTATTTTATTTCTAAAGACAGCATAATTTTGAGAAATAAAACTAGCTGTGCTTTAGTCTATACCTCTTTTTTTTATTACCAAGGAAGTGTTAGGTCCCCCCAAATTTTAGTTATTTGACACAAACATGTTCATTTCTCACTACTGGTACATAACCAGCGTAGTTCAGTTCCATGACTGGCTCTACAAATTCATCTGGAACCTAACCTAAAGAAATTTTGGCAGTACACTGTCTGAAAAACAAGGTCCTCAGTTATGACAGTAGGAGAAAAGAAAGTTAGAGGACCTCACACAAGCAATTAAATGTTTCAGTGAGGAAACGTCATTTGATTGGCCAGAAATAATCACATTACCTCACCTGAATGAAAAATAGGTAGAAAAATATATCCCAAAGGACAGAAAAATTTGGTATAGTGAGCAAGAAGTCTCAATCTTTTGCCTATAATTTCATCATTTGTATATACCACATTGTAAACCCACTCCCCTATAGATGAACATTAAGCAAATTTCCATTTTTTTGACATTGCAAATAATGATGATTGAGCATTTGTATGTGATAATTTCTCCCTGTATGTGAGACTTTTTCCAAGTTATATACTTAGAAATGAGGTTATTAGTTTATAGGTTATGCATATTTTAAATTTTTATACAGGTTGTCATGTAGGTTTAGATTACTTATCTACATTCTCACTTGAAGAATATATGAATATTGTTCTCCCTGTGTTGTTACTGGCATTCAGCTTTGTCCTGCATTTTAATTTTCATCAATTTGATGAGGAGAGAAGTGTATCTTATTACTATTTTAATTTATGGTTATTTGATTACTAGTTTAACATTTTGATACACACATACTTTCAATTTAACTTAGCAAATATTTACTGTGCCTTTACTCAAACCTGTTCTAGGGACTAATAGCATTAATCTCCACATTAAGGCAGTGAGTCTGTTCTTGAGATGTGATGGAAGACAGGAAAGATCAAGTGGGTCTTATGGGTCTTGACAAAGTGAAAGTGACTCACAGACTACACTAGTATGTAAAAGAATCACCATACCGTGTGTGAAGTACCTAATTCTAGACTCCTTTTATGTGTGAAACCAGTAACTTACATTGTTTTCAAGACATATTTGTTTTCTGTTTCTCACAACTGGGTATGTTTTTAATTGATATACAGACATCATTCCCATTGACCTGTTATGTTAATGAAAGAGGGTAATGTTAAGAGCCTCCTGGTCAAATAGAGTTGAATTTATATTCTCATTCTTCTATTTATTATTTGTGCATATTTGAACAAGTTAGTTACCTTCCCAAGTCCCAGTTTTTTCATCTGTAGTATGAACTAAGAATACTGATGTTCCTTGACAGTCATGAAAATTAAATGAAGTCATGAATATAAGTTGTTTAAAATGTTTTATAGATATTTTATAAATAAAAGCTATTATCATTACTTTTTATATTCGGGGTGATTCTAATCTTTTCCTTTTCCTCAAATCAAGTCCAAACTGGTAATATAGCATTTGAAGGAAATTGGAACTCAATTTTCCTTTTTCTTCTCTCTTTGTGAAACTTGGTTCAATTCATGAAGCCTATGAAAAAATGGAAATAGTAGGCAAAATTGTGTACCAGACAAAAAGGAATGCATTGTTTTTCCATATCAATGCATTCAAAAGCAATTCATTTCCAAATAGACCAAAAACATATATATAGGATCAGACCAATGATAATAGCATGACTCTGTAGTCTAGCACAAACATGAATTATAAGCTATATTAACAACCATAAGAATGAAAATAGGCTAAGGTGATCTAGAGATGGAGGGAGGGAAGAGGATGAGAAGGGGAGGGGGAATAAACAGAGTCAGGATATGGTAAGTACATTTATGTATCCCCTATGATGAATGGAAGCAGCTTGTACTGCAAATTTGTCCTAATAAAAACATTTAAAAGGAAGAACACCAAGTCTAGACTGTTTGCTTTTAAATCTGTCCTCACATTCTCTAGCTTTTCTCTGGTAAGACTAGTCTCATTTTCTTTGCCTTAGTTTATAGGTTTCCTTTCTTAAGATTCTTAGACTTAGTTTTTGTGTATAAAGTGTTAAGGTAGTGTTTGGCTCACGGTTAGTCCTGTATGTTTGCTATTATCATCACCATAAGCATTTCTAACACCATCACCCTCTTCTCCTTCTCCTTCTTGTTCTCCTTTTCCTCTTCCTCCTCCTTCTTCTTCATCTTCTTCTTCTTCAATTGCAGTTAGGATCTTATATATTGTACTCCTGTCAGCAAACTAAGGCACTTTTTTTCAAATATTAATGCTGACATGATTACAATTGTATTTTTAACCTTCAAAATAACACTGAGAAAGAAATGTTTTATTCCTGTTTTACAATTGAGAAAACTGAAGTTCAGAAAGATTAAGTTACTTGCCCAAGATTACAGAACTATAGATGTGTGTAGAGGAAAACTTTATGAATAGCAAGCACTGAATAGGTACTATTATGTGGAAATTTGGGACTTGATACTAGGTCTCAGTAACTTTAAAATGTGCTGTTTTGTCATTTCACAAAACTAATTACCCAGCTTTTTAAAAAAATTGTATTGATTAATCTGTTTTCTTGCGTTTACCTAATGATGTTGAGGAACTGCATATCTGGAAATGCTGGAAAACACAGTGTTATAATTTAAACAAACAACTCAGTATTTTTAGTAATATTTTGATTTTTTTAAATACCTAGAAAGCAAAATAAAATTATTTCTACAAGAAACCTTCACAGAGAGCAAGATACAGTCATAATTATAATATCTGGTGAAACTGATGTCTTTACAAAGTTCAGCATTATTCTCCCCTGCATTAAAGGTGTTCAAGTTTTGAAGGGGGTTCTGTGCTTAGTGAACACTGAACAACTGAAGCAACACAGAAATTTTGGCCTGATCTTTTATGACTGCTTGGATTTGTTTGGAGATTGTCTTAATTTGCATTGAAATTTTTCTTTTTCTCAGAAGCAGAAATCCAAAATTGATTTTCTGAGCAACTATGGGGATTTCTAACCATTTTTTCCCACCCCTTCTCAGTCCTGAATGTAATTTTTTAATAGAAGCAAATAATCTTTGATCTTGTTCCTTAATTCTCAGTTCCCTTTATGATGAAAACAATATGTTAATAATATTAAATATTTATTCACTTTTTGTGGGACAGGAACTATTTTGAATACCTAACATTTATTCCTCGAAATAACTATTATTCTCACTCAACAGTGGTGCGAACTGAGGCCTACAAAGGCAAACTAACTCATTGACGGGCTAGTTAGAATGACCCTTTAAACTTTTTTCTTAACCTTTGCATTATGTTTTTTCTCATGACAAATGAAACAAAATATTACTTGTAGACTTTATTTAAATGCACATAACAAAAAAGAAAACAATAGTCACTGCTTACCACCTAATTAAAAAGAATCCAAATTAACATGTTGCTATAATTTTACTTTTTTCTTTCTCTTCATAGACAGATAGATAGGTGGATGCCAGAGAGATGTATAGAGACAACAAAATAAAGTTCTATGCATATATTTTTAATATAAATTAGATAATGTGATACTTTCTTATAAGCCTGGTTTATCTTCCACTTGGCAGTAAATTCTATTTTCCATGTATTACATGCCTTCCCCCCATTTAAAAGTTTTAATTTATGAAGTGTAAATATCAAAAATGTATCACTAGTTTCAAAGAGAGAAAAAGGCAAATCTTAGCTACCTGGCTGGCACAGTACAGCCAGAGTGGGAGCAGAGTATTGGCAGGAATCAGCTGGGAACAGTGACTATCTCAGGCTCGCTGTCTTTTCCTAAAGAGTGGAAAACATACTTATGCATCACGCTTGGTTTTGCAGTAAACAGCTTTCCTTTTCTTAAAATTTTTTATTATATTAGTCCATGCCTGCAGTATATAATGTTTACATTCATTGTGAGGACTTAGTACATGTACTTAACACTTTTTAATTGTTTCTGTACCCCCTTCCTGTCCCCTCCTCCCTCCATCCTATGAGATGCTTTTTATGTCTCTTCTAATCGAATTCTTAAGAGTCCATCTTAAGAATCCATCGTTTTGCAGTGTAATTTATTTTACTGATCCCTTCATGTTAGTCAATTAAGTCCTGTTATAAACAAGTATGTGATAAACATTTTCGTGCTCACTGTGACTATTTTATTAAGTCGAATTTTCATATACTGCATTGAGATTATGTATATTGAAAATACTTTGGAGCCCTCTTAATGAAATGTCCTTCAGAATCTGCCATTTTATAGTTCCTCCAGCAGTAAATGAATTTACCAATATCTCTGATTACTTTCAAAATTAAACCATATCAATTATTAGTTATTTAAATTTATTGTTTAGGTTAAAGATTGTTGATAAAGTTAGTGGCAATTCACAGCTTTTTCTTTTAATTTTTTGTTACTGTTGTTTTGTAACTCTGGTGTTCATGTCCTCCCTTTTTTGAGAGACTTTTTAATTACAAACTTTCTTTGGAGCATTTGTGGATTTTCAGGAAAAGTTTAGTAAAAATTAAAGAAATCTCACATAGTCCTTCACTACTCCTCCAATTTCCTCTATTATTAATATCTGTGTTAGTGTGGTATGTTTGTTAGAATTGTTGAGACAGTATTGCAATTGTTATTTGCTAAAGTCCTAGATATATTAGTGTTTAGGTTTTGTGCCGTACAGTCTATAAATTTTAGCAAATGATGTGAGTCGACTGTTACAATCTCATAGAGAATGTAGTTTTACTCTCTTAAAAATCCCATATGGACCTCTTCATTCCTCTCTCCATCTCTTCTCCACTGATACTTTTATTGGTTCTATAATTTTCCTTTCCCATGACACCATATAATTGTGTAGCTTTTCAAGGTGGCACTTTTACTTAGCAATATGCATTTACATTTCTTCTGTGTTTTGATAGCTCATTTCCTTTCAACATTGGATCATATTCCATTGTATGTGTGCCATAATTTGTTTTCCCACTAATCTATAGGACAAGAAAGGTTTTTTAGTGTTTTGGTTTTTGTGTGTGTGTGTATGTGTGCTGGTAATTGAAGTGAGGACCTTACACAAAAAGAATAATTTCAGTGCTTCCATAAATGCTTTTTTGCAAGTTTTTATGTGAACCTCAGATTTCTAATCATTTGAGTGAATAGCAATGATTGATTAGATCATATGATTGAGTATGTTTAATTTTATTTTATAAGAAACTGCTAAATTGTTTTCCAAAAGTGTTGCACAGATTGGCACTCTCACCAGCAATGAATGAAAGTCCATATTGTGCCACATTTTCATTGGCACTTACTGTTGTCAGTGTTTTATATTTTTGCCATTTTAATAGAAGTATAGTTGTATCTCACTTTTATCTCATGTGCAATTTCCTAGTGACATATAAAATATATAATGTGGAACACTTTTCATTGACTTTTGACTATCTGTATCTATTTAGGTCTCTTGTCCATTTTTTAGGTTGGTTTTGTTATTTTTGTTGTTGATTTTTAAGAATTCTTTATATATTTTGGATTCCAATGCTTTATGTGATAAATGCTTTATATTTTCTCTTAGTCTGTGACTATTCATTCTCATATGTGAAAACGTCTTGGCTCTATTAAACTAGCTCCTTTTCTGATTTATAACATGGAATATTGTCTCAGGCCATTCCTACTGTGATAACAAAATACTGAGTAATTTGTGTATATGAGAAATGTATTTCTCACACTTCTGGAGCCTGGAAATCAAGACCACACTGCTGGATGCTTTATTGCCTAGAAAGGGTCCACCCTCTGCTTCCAAGAAGATGTCCATCATTGTGTCCTCCCGAGGGGACAAATGTTGTGTCCTCACACAGTGGAAGAGAAGTAAGGAGTATATTTACTCCTGTGATTTTTTTATAAGGTGCTAATCTTATTCACAAGGTTAGAGTCTAAGGAACAGTCACCCTTAAGGACCACTCCTTTCAGCACTATTGTGTTGGAGATTAAGTTTCCACATGAAGTTTGGAGAGGACACAAACATTTAAGCCATAGTACTTTACATTATCGTGTTTAATATATATCTTTAAATTGCTTTTATAGACTTTCCTATTCTAAGAAGATTTTATTTTCAGATTGTCAAATGCATATCGTTTGAGGGAACTTATTTGTGGTTAAACAAACAAAACTGACCCTTTTCCCCAAGAGTATATGCTAAGTGCTTGAATATACCCTCTCCAGGAACTCTATGACTTTCTTCTCCTCTGAATTTTAATATTGTTTAACGAAGTTAGTTGTAAAGATTTAACTTTAGTTCAATGATTAGCCAGTGATTCTAATATTATTTACTGGATAATCCATTATTTTTCTACTGAAACCTTATTTTTATCTACTGAAGCTTTATTTTTCATTGATTTAGATCACTAGAAACTTCATTTTTCTTTCCTTCTGTATTTATCAAGCCTAGAATAGTTCCTGCCAGAGAATAGGTACAGGATAGTATTAGTGATAATATAAATTAAACTATAAATGAATTAGATAGTAAATAATGGTACTTTCTATGTGGTTTGATTTTGTCACTGTGCATCACTGGACTATTAGTTTAATACTTGTAGGTTTCTAATATATTTTATTATTTGGACGTAAGTTTCCATTCATTATTCTTTTTTATTTTTATGCAATATTTTACTTTTATTAGTACATGTTTGCAGTACATAACACTTTCATTCACTGTAGGGGATTGGCACATGTACCAACCCTTATTTTTAGCCTCTCCCTCTACCTCTTTTATTTTTGCAGCATAAGATTCATTTGTTTATTTTGTAAAACCTTGGAAAGTTAGTTACCATATATACAGATTGAAAACCAGACTAATAGGCCAAAGAACATATAAAACATGTAAGACAATTGTACATTTTCGATACATTATCACCACTGGATTATAATACTTTTTTTCCTATTTTCTGTATTTTGTTTTTATCTTATATATCTCTTTTTCATTTAAGAGAAAACATGCAATATTTAAACTTGTATGCCTGAATTACTTGACTTAATATCAAGGTGCATGTTAAGGTCTTCAGGTGCATTCATTTTCCCACAAATGACTCAGGTTCAACTTGTCTATGGCAGAGTAGTACACCATTGTGTGTAAATATCACATTTTTATCCATTGATCTCTTGATGGACATATCAGCTGTTTCTAAGGTTTAGCTATTATGAATTACACTGCTATAAACTTGGGTGTGCACCCATCACTATAGTATGATGTCTTTAACTCTTTGGGGAAGATACCTAGAAAAGGAATAGCTGGGTCAAAAGGAATTTCTAGTTTGAATTTTTTTGAGGAATCTCCACACTGATTTTCATAGTGGTTGTATTAACAATGGAGAATATTTCATTTCTTCCCAAAGCCTCACCAGCATTTGTTATTGGTTGATTTCTTGATGATGTTCTTTCTGGAGTGAGATGAAACCTATGTTTTAATTTGCATTTCTCCAGTTGCCAGTGATGTTGAACATTTTTCATATATTTATTTGCTGTTTGTATTTCTTCATCTGAGATAATGCCTATTCATTTCAGATATTCACTTTTTAATTGGGTCTTTAAATTCGAGGGAACTAATTTTTTGAGTTCTTTATATATTCTAGATATCAGTCCTTTGTCTGAGGAATAGCTGGAAAAAATTTCCTGTTCTGTAGGTCGTCTCTTCACTCTATCAGTGGTTTCCTTTGCTGTGGAGAAGCATTTTAATTTTATGTGAACCCATTTTTGACTTTTGGTGTTATTTCTTGTGCAATTGGGGTTTTGTTCAGAAAGTCTTTGCCTACACCAATGGCTTCAAGAGTTTTACCTATTTTGTGTTCTTCTAGATTAAGCGTTTCTGTTCTGTGTTCTTAGATCTTTGATCCATTTTGATTTTAGTTTAGTGTGTAGTGAGAGATCTAGGTTCAACCTTTGCCTGTGGATAGCCAGTTTTCCCTCTATCATTTGTTAACAAAACTATCTTTCTCCAGAGAAGAGATTTAGTTCTTTGTCAAAATTAACTTAGCTGAGTGTGCCTAGAGCTATTTCTGTATCTTCCTTCTGTTCCATTGATCTACAACTCTGGGTTTGTTTTTGTTTTTCTTTTGCCAATATTATGCTGTTTTTATCACTTTGTAGCATTATGTGACTTTCAGGAGTGTGATGTCTCCTGCTTTGCCCTTGTTGCCCAGAAATACTTTTTCTACTGTAGGTCTCTCCTGATTCCATATGAATTTTAGGATTGCTTTCTCCAGTTCTGTAAGGAATGTTATTAGTAGTTTGATTGAGATTGCATTAAATCCATATAACAGTTTTGGAACTATGGCCATCATTCTTTTTTTTTTTTTTAAGAATTCTTGACTTTTAGGTTTTAAAATGTGAATTTTAGAATTGTTCTTTCGACACTGCAAGAATCAGCGCGAACCTCAGGGGAACGCCGGCCAGCCGCGCAGGACACAGAGGTACGCAGCCCAGCCCAAATCAGCCCGGGACCCCAGAGCTGCTCACTGGGAACTGAGCAACATAGCTGCAGGGGCCTGGAGAGCTTCTCCCCCCGCCCCGCCCCAGAGTGCAGAGCACAGGGCAGCTCCATTCTTCAGCCGCGCGGATTGGCTCGAGCGTGTGCCATCCCACTGCTCCTGCGCAGATCCTGCCGCCCAGCAGGGTTGCTCCCGGCACTGTAGGCCTGGGACCTGCCCGGGCCTGCCCCGCAGGCATAGCTGTTGGGCCGAGCTTGCGGACAGAACCAGGGTCGGGTCCGCGTCACGCACGGTGCCCAGCATAGCTCCCTGGGACCGGGAGGCCTTGGCCCCCACCCAGTTAAGGAGGAGGCTCCACCTGCACGCCCCGGGAGGCCGCCCTTCCTTGCTGCACACGGGACCCAGCCTACTGGGTCCCGCGATCCTGCACACCGCAACAATCAGCGCAAACCTCAGGGGAAGGCCGGCCAGCCTCTCAGGACACAGAGGTACATAGATTCCAGAAGAAAATGACAAAATGAAAGACCAAGAGGCAGTCTCAGTCCCCCAGCCCACAAAGAACAAACCCAAGAGATACTGAAATGGAAGACAGTGGGAGTCACACAAATGGACTTTCTGAAATGATAGAAAATGCAATAAAGAAACAGCTTGATGAAGCTATAGAGAAAATCAAAT